>JAGTJP010000064.1:0-168474 GCA_020744175.1 Auriculariales sp. MPI-PUGE-AT-0066
ATCTGTGACCGGAGAGAACGTGAGTCCAGGGCAGGATTCGGGTGAGTGTCAGATACAGCGGATACATATACAGAAGCAAGCGGGAGCAAACACAGAGGCTGGTTGGTATTTGGAGAAGTAGCGGATTGGGTAGTGACTTCTGGCACAGACGTAACAGTGGGCAGGAGTGAACATTTTTCTGTCACATAAATTCCAAATAATACTTGAAGATCTTCACCAAATTTATCAACAGGAAGCAACAAGGTGAAATCTTCAGTTCATTTTATGTCTCTGTTGTCTGCGGATCCAAACCATGGTCTTCAATGCTCACATTGCTTGTCTCCAAACAGAAGAGGTGAAACATAGATGTTCCATTGTATCTTGCTTAAATTTCTGATCAAAACTGATACCATGAACCTTCATGCTTTTAATTTGTGGCAAGACAGTGAGGCAATACTGACATACATTGTTCTTCTGCCACTTCCAAGCCTAGTGAGAGACCATGGTCATGAATCATATTGTAAACCATCAAGAGAAAATGTAACTCCAGGTGTTCTCAAAGCTACCAGTAGCATCCATTCCTCATGTTCTCAAGATAAGTATCTGTTACGTCAGTGCCTCCACCACCCATATTCTAAGTCCCTATCCGATTCTTTCCGATTGCTTCCGAATTGTTTCCGATACTCTCCGAATGCTCCGACATGTATCCGACTCCTGCCCTAGGCCTCCGTGCCCCTCCGAGGTCCTCGGACTTTGACTTGGTACATGGCTAGGCCTCCGGGCTGAGCACCTGCCATCATTGTCAGGACCCTGGTTGATCCTGCGGACCCAATGATGGATGATACATCATCTGAGGGTTTGCTCCGATACCTCACGCATCTGTCCCCTGACTCATTCCCATCTCTCATCATCACGGACATCGCTACACTCTGTGTTCCCATCTCTATGTACATATGCTCTTCCGAGCACAGCCCGATACCTCCGAACATATGTATACGCCTCCGATTGTACTTACGAGTTTCCCAAGTTCGTAATCAACAATAGGCTTGCCCTCTGTCCCTTACTTGCACTAGTCCGACTTCGCTGCGAGTACCTTGGCCCCTCCGATACAGTAGCTCTGACTCCGAGTCACCTCGTATCGCGAGTCGGAGTCTTGGGAAACCCTCGGGGTTCACTGGTGACTCGTATTGGATATCGGACTTCACTCCGCCTACTTACATCTTCACCGTTCACATCCGTATTCGACTTCGCCGCCTCCGACCCTGGCGCGGTGTGCCTCAATAGCGCACTGTACTCTCCGACCTTTCGGGTGTAGTCCGACAATCTCCGGATTGCATCCGAGACCCCGGAATACTTCCGTACCCAAGGCACGTCCTTGACAGTATCAAAGCATGCAGCTTTGTATAACTTGCATGTTGCAAGTCGGACAATATCAATACCACTGACAACAGCACAAATTGGCATCAACAACAAACTGTCAAGACTGTGTGTCAGGGTCCCATATCATTTCTCTATTATTCCACACTAATTCCCTTTTCGTTCCTGTATGCTGTCCCATAGGGTTCATATGTCTGCCTCATGTCTGTGTACGTCCGTCTCATACTTGTGCTAGCACTTAAGTTTGCTTCCATTTGGTTCTGTCCACATATAGTCATGTGATCCTTTGAGACTCAGTTCCCCAGTCTTGTTCTCTTAGGATTCCCGCTTCTAGGTTTGCTCATGTCCTTCCCCTTTCTTACATATAAGAGAAGCCACACACCGCAATGGTGACTGGTACCTATGGCCTACCCAATGTGGACGCGGCAGTGCCCCATACTCCTCTCGGCATTACAGGCACAGCCGACCCACTTGCCACACTTACTGTGCAAGTTGCAGCCCTGCAACACCAACTCAAGGTCAAACATGTCATCATGCTGCACCTGGCAACCCACAGCAATCCCACCCCAGCAGCCACAGCAGCAACAGTCTCTGTCCGACTCCCACACACAAAGGTTGCAGTTCCCAGCAACTTTGACGACTTGCGCAACAGAGGCCACAAGTTCAAACAAGAATGTTGGCTGTAGATTGAGGGCAACCCAGGTGAATTCCCAAATGATGAGTCCAAGATGTGCTTCATGCTATCCTACATGAAGAAGGGGATGGCAGCCACTTGAGCCAGCAATGTCACCAATGCCCTCATGGAGGGAAATGAGCCTATGACTCTTTCTTCACATTTGGTGAGAACTTTAACCAGTGTTTCACCAATCCAGACCAGAAGGTGCATGCTCAGGTTGCACTTGCCTCTCTCATGCAAGGTAGTCACTCTATTGAGGACTACATCACCGAATTTGAGTCCTACTTGGACAAGGTGGGCTTCGGCAAAGTTGATCTTGCCTTCCACTTCAAACAGGGGCTCAACACCATGGCACTCAATGTGGTGTACCACAAAGTCCCTGTCTCTATGTCACTTGCCAACATTCAGCAGGCTGTGCATGACCAGGAGATGCAGTGGCATGAGATACAGACCTTCACTCGCATCTCTCGCATGGCAGCAACCAAGCCAACCCTGCCCCAGCCAAAGCAGTCACTCTGCTGGTGGTGATCACCACACCCACTCCCTGTGCACCTGCCAAGGAGCCCGACGTCTGCCCAATGGACATTGACATGGACCGAGGACATGTGTATGTGGATCACACGACCATCAAGTGCTATGCCTGTGGCAACATGAGGCACTACAGAGGTGTCACCTCCTGGCCCATGACAGTCCACCTCATCGAGGAGTGCATTGCTGCTGCTCTTACAGCCACACATGCAGAGTGGAATGTGGCTGCCAAGTGGCAACCCCCCAGGTTTTTAAAGAGGCCCACGAGTAAGGACACAGCTTGCGGTGCCAATTGGTTCAGTTATCTCTCAATTAAAGAATATATAGATCATGACAATATAGCTCTTTCACCTTCATTGTCAGACAAACCAGTTTTTGTGTCCCTTCTCTCTGAGACCTTAGTGAGACAAGCTCTCGTTTGTTTCCTCTTTCGGCTATCCATCTATTCTCCATTTGGTAATATCCCTTCTAGTATATTCCCTTAGCACTGCATGTTCCAGAACATTCCAGAACGTATAGCCTCACGGCCTTCCATCCCCGTACATAGCCACATGGCCTACATGCTCAGTCAGCACATGTAAGCTGCTCAGTCAGCCTCCCCAGCACAGCCCCTTCACAGTATATAACCAGGAGGCCTTCGCTCCCATGTACATTAGATTTGACTTTGATCAATCTCAGGATTGTTCCCGACCTACACTCATAGGAGACGGCTGAGGTGATCGCAGGACATCTTTGTCCATATCATTAAGTTGAATCTTTCTTCCCCCATCGCGACTGCCGTCCCCGACGCTCAACCTTCTCAGCATCGTCGCCAACCCCTGCCTCACCCCAACAAACTTGACTACTGCCCGCGCGATGCGTCACCGCTCACAACAGCGCGTGTTTCTCATCGACACCCATGCCATCACCCACACCAGCCTTTACACCCACACGCCGCTACTCAGCGCAATTAGTGCATGACCCAGAACACAGACACCACCGCTCCCCCCTCCTCTTCTCCTGCCCTTTCTCATTTATATTTTACCGTAAGTCGTCCAAACCCACGAGACCCCCACCGTTGCAACGGCTCATGTCCCTACTTCCACCAAGTGTAAACAAACGTAGCCTGCCTCATAGAAGCCGACCCAAAAGGGGGGTGGAGAGACAGCATTCGAATACCAAGCACCTTGCTGCGCTGTTGAGGAACAGACCGCAAGTCATCGCATCAACCTTCATATTTCCACACTTTGCAATCCACATCCCCAAGTTTGATCCGCCCCGGTCGTGTGAAATGCATGACAGGCCCAACCTTGTCATTTCCCCTTGACGTTCGCAAGAACTCTCGGTGGAGTTCGTACCTTGTGCGCCCTACCATAGGCAAGCTTGATCGAAGCAAAGTAAGTGATGTCTCCGCAAGGAGTTACATCAAGGGTTTCAGACAGAAGGATTGAGGGTTGCCGAGTACTCGAGAACACAGGTTACGACCCCCTTTCTTCCCCTATTTCCCCCTGGAAGTTGTCCTAAGAATACTGCTGCTGCAGTCAACAACCGCTTAAATTGCGTGGTACCCAAAAGTTTAAAAGCCCGAAGCGTGGTGGTGTTCTATCATCGAGAAGGCCCACATAACACAAATAGAGCCAAGGACTAGTACGGACATTGGAGGTTCAGATAGCAATCAATAGTAGGCACAACCTGACCTTGCTGGGCTGTACGCCGGGGCCAGTAACCTACGAGTGAAAGCAATCAGTCCTTTGTCTTAGAAACGAATATATTTCCTGTTGAAATTTCTAGTCTGCTATATTCCGCCGAATCGTGAGCTTGCAACAGTAGAAGCGAAAGCACCACAAACCCCGGATCTACGGGTAGTACTAGGCATAGTCTGGAGAGTGGGAGTCACTGTGGCCTAAGACGCTGCACATGTCCTTAAAGCTCCTTACTCGCTGGGTCAGACACATTTGTCGCACAAAGCAGCTTTTTGAGCGTGAGCATCCTAGAAACAAAACACAAGCTCTTTGACCTGCCCCACACTACCTATATATACTTGTATCCAGATCCCTGCACTCTGCGGTATCCTGAGATAAAATATCAGCTTATACCAGACGGACAGTACATGTCGCCGAAAGACCTTGAAAAAGGGATTGAAACAATGTCGTACGTGACTGACTACACTCTGAAAATCTTCTCGCGAGTAAAGCCCAGTAGTCAGGTCTACGCCCAGAACACCGCCCCGCTTCCATACAACATGTTCCGTCTTCCCTCCAAAACACGCGACTTGGCGCACGCAACCTACGGGCGACATGCCGTCCATGCATTCGAGCACCACAACTCCCACACTATCACCAAATCCACGATGCATCGCTTCGCTCGCTGCGGATTCGGATATTGCTGGACCCACCTGTTCCCCTGCGCCATTCAAGTATTCCTCATGCACCATCTCGGCCCGTTCGCCACCCCCGCTGGACTCCTCTCTGTCCGCAAACACTGGCACGCTTGGGTAGATGACCACTACCTGATCGAATCGCGTGGTAAAGGACTCCACGTTTGATGAGGCATGGCACGCCTCTCTACACTTCCGTTTGTCGCCCTCGGCTGCGCAACCAAAGGACCCTTGTCGGCACAACCACGGTCGAATATGCCAAAACCCAACTATCTCCCATCCCAGGAGGAGACTCTCACCCATCGACTGGATACCATCTAGAGGATACAGCGGTATTACCCCCTATGGGAAACCCCCTCCAAGTCATCCCATACCCTCTCCTGACGGAGGACCGGTATATTGTCGACAATGCATCGGAAGGCTTCATGTGGTACCATATTCGGGATGCACTTGATTACGGACCCGGACTAGTACCCGGCCTGGCAATAGAATTTCGTATTCACTCGCCCCCCCCCCCACATCAATCTGCCAACTCAGACAGAGGACTACTGGGGGTGACCTCTGAACCTGGACGCTGCCGATGAATCCGATGCCTATCGCATGACCTGGGAACGGGACACCCCGGATGTCTTAAAATGGCACTTCGTGCCCAGCTCCCCAGAAGCCATTGCTAGAGGAAATCAACGAGCGGCATCATAAGCAGCCTCCAGGAGAGCATCACAAGCAGCCTCCCAAGCCCCCTCGCAAAAGCCATCCATGAGCAATTCACCAGCACCAGTATATGCTAAGACGCCCCCAAGGCTCTTACCCTATGACCTGCTCAACCCTCTTGCCTGGCAAGAAGATCTCCTCTGTGGAGCGGCTCCACCCGACATAGCCGCTTGGCTGTTGGGCTTCCCCTCCCCACCCCAAAACCAACCTTCTAGAGCACTCCAACTAGAGCCAGCACCCCTAGGGCCCCCTCCGCCCATCCTGGCTCCAAAGCCTTCACCCGAACAAACTGCGCAACTCAACGAACTGCATTTGTGCATGGGCCTAGGTGGAACCCCCCTACAACCCAGTTATGCAGGACGATCCCTTTCGTCAACAATCCCTTCCTCTCAGCCTTCAATAGCAGGACCAAACAGGACGACAACACCTCACAGGAACACGCCAAGGAACCAAGGATGAGGATCCGCACCCCACTCAGGCAGAGGAAGATCCCCTCGAGGTGGAACCGGTGGTGGAGGTGGTGCAGGACTGCCACACAAAGTGGCGGAGGCAGCGGCGGTGGACCGCCACAAGGACCACCACCCCCTAACCCCACACCACCAAATCCCGCTCCTCCCCTGTTTGATTTTGCCACTATGGGAGAAGCCATCCCCAAGGTATCACCCGCGGAGCATCCATGACCCCCGCTCCCACTGTTCAGGTTCAATCCCACCAAAAGAACCACGTCAAAGAACCTGAATGCTTCATAGGAGACAAGGAGAAGACCGAGGACTTCGTCTACCATCTCCAACTATATCTCGCCGGTACGAAGGGAGATGCTCACAAAATCCGCACCACCCTGTCATACCTCTCGGCCGAAGCAGACAATTGGGGACAAGCATGGGACAAAGCCAATATGGCCGCCGTAAACGCAAGCCTCATCTCCTTCGCGGACTTCATGAAGGACTTAGAGAAGTACTTCACGGACCCCCAACTCCGCGAGAAAGCCGAACTCGAGATGAAAGGACTGCGCATTGGATACAAAGAGACCGCCCAGGCGTTCTTCGTCAAGTTCAACAGACATCACATTCGCTCAGTAACCGATGACCTTGCACACGACTACGAACACGTCAAACATTTGGAACGCACACTCCCGCAAGGATTCATCTCCCAAATCAAGTCTAGTCTCGCCAATGGCCTCTCCATGCTCATCCTCAATTGGGACATGCAACACGGTTTGGGTAACATTACGCAACAACAAATGGACACCCAGGTAGCACGCGAAGAACAAATGTTTGCAAGCATGAAGAAGTTCCAAGATACGGCCATTCTCCTCGACCCCCCCTGTCGTCCCCACGTGCACACAATATACCCCGTGACCCGCAGCACCTTTTGTCAGCCGTGCAGGTTTTCGACCGCAGACCTCCCCATCCGCACCACCGAAAACCATGCAGGAAACAAGGGCTGTAATCCCCTCCTCCACTTCTGCACAACCCGCTTGCTCCACGGCACCCCAACCCGCAACCGACAAACCAAGGGGAGCATGTTTCCTCTGCCAAAGCAAGGAAAATTGGGCTCGCGACTGTCCCACAAGGAAATCTAAGGTTCACCAAAGATACCAACAAGTCCGAGCCATGTTTGAGAACCAGGAAATGACCTTGGAGGAATTCGAGTTCGAGTTAGATATACTCCAGGAAGAGGAAGCCGAGGACAAGGATTTTCCCAACCTCTAGAGAAAGTCACACCCCCTCTAGAGATAGAATGTACATTAGGAGACGAACCACCTTCTGAAATAGATCTGTCAAATCTGTGAACTCTTTCAGAAGGAAGGTGTCTCCCGCGTGAACTGATGAGGCGTCGCACTGCCTACATCAGAGGAAGAGAAGGAGGATACTTGTGCATGAACCTACGCGCACGCGATATACCACGAAAGACACTCGAGAAGTCATGGTCATCAAGTCTCTACTAGACATGGGCTGCACCTGAACCACCATTGACTCGCACTTCGTCAAAAGGAACAAGTTGAAAACGCAAACCCTTGAAAATCCCTATGAAGTCAAGAATGTGGATGGCTCCATCGCCGGAGTAGTCAAAGAAGTCAGTCACCTTAGACATGGAAGTTTTAGGAAAGGAAGGAGACACCCTTCACCGAGAATCGATCACCCTCCAAGTCGCCAATCTAGGAGGATCTCACGACATATTCATCGGATTTGATTGGCATCTCAAACACAACCCACAAATCGATTATCAGACAAACATGATCGAATTTGGTCATTGCCCCGCCTCATGCAATGCAACAACCAAAACTGTTCCTCCCGCAGAAGCTGTTGAAACATACACCACGGAAGAGAGCGCACAAACACTCACGGAACAGGATTTGGTAGAGGCTACCATCCGCAGACTAGAGTACTGCAAAAAGTACTTCACCCACTATGATCCCTCAACCGACTCACTCTTAGAGCAAGACGATGAATGGGTACGTTGGTACATTGTAGGAGTAGATCTGGAAGACGAACAAGAGGAATGGATATGATCCCTAGCTCCAGGAGAAGGAGTCCAACCTCACAGCATCCCCGAACCCTACCGAGACTTCGTGGATGTCTTCAACCCACAGAAATTCGATGAAATCCTTCCACGAAGAGACATCGACCACAAGATCCTGCTCAAGGAAGGATGGGAACAAGACAAGAAACTTTGCGGGAAGATCTACCCACTCAACCCCGAGGAAGAAGTCTTACTGAAGAAATTTGTAGACGAGAACCTCGCAAACAGTCGCATCCATCCCTCCCCCCAAGGCAACACTCCTATTGCCACGCCCTTCTTCTTCATCGGAAAGAAAGACAGCACCAAGCGTCTGGTCCAAGACTACAGAAGGATCAATGACTGGACAGTCAAAGATGTTCATGCCCTCCCCCTCATCACAGATGTCATCTCCAAGATTCAGAATGCCAAGTACTTCACCAAATTCGACGTTCAATGGGCATACAACAACGTCAGAATAAGGGAAGGAGATGAGTTCAAGGCAGCCTTTATGACCAAGTTCGGAGTCTTCGAACCTCTAGTAATGTTCCCCGGCATGTCCAACTCCCCAGCAACATTCCAGCGAATTATGGATGGGATCTTCCTATATCAGGTCACAGGAAACATCATGATTGTGTATATGGATGACTGCCTACTATTCTCCAACGACCTAGAAATGCTGCGGAAGAACACGCGAGAAGTTCTCCAGAAATTCAGAGAAAACAAGCTATTTCTGAAGCTGGAGAAATGCGAGTTTGAGAAAACAAGCATAGGCTTCCTAGGCATCATCGTGGAAGATGGACGAATCCGCATGGACCCAGAAAAGGTCCAGACCGTCAAAGACTGGAAACAGCCAAAAACGCTCAAAGAAGTTAGAAGTTTTATGCAGTTCTGCAACTTCTATAGGTTGTTCATACCCAACTTCACGGAAATCGTCATCCCATTCAACTACCTAACAAAGAAGGACATCCCTTTCGAGTGGGGCCACGCTCAACAAACTGCATTCCGCGCACTCAAGGAACTCATCACGAACCAAGTAGTACTGAAGATTCCAGACCCCAACGCACCATATAGGCTAGAAACAGATGCCTCGGACTACGCGGTAGGAGCAGTCTTACACCAAATCATAGACAGACGCCCCCAACCGGTAGCCTTCTTTTCCAAAATGTTGCAAGAAGCCGAGCGCAACTACCAAATCTACGATAAAGAGATGCTCGCCATCATGCTAGCTCTGGATCATTGGAAACAATACCTACGCAATGGACCTGAATTCAAGATATGGACAGACCACAAGAACTTGGAGTAGTTCAGGGAACCACAGAAGTTAAATCGAGGCCAAGCAAGATGGTACTGAACTCGCTGAATATGACTTCAAGTTAACACATCATACTGGACGACTCAACCTCATCGCCGACATCCTTTCCAGAAAGGACGAGCTTGAAGAGGGGGTGAATGACAACAAAGACGTTGTCCTTTTACCTCAGGAACACTTTGAACGCTTCGACACGGACCTAACCAAAGCAATTAGGGAATTTGCCACAACTGAAGAAGACGAAGTACACACTGAAATCCGGAGAAATCGTGGTAACCTAGACCACAAAGTTAAAAACGCCCTAGACAAGAAGGACGAACACTACTCGGAAAAAGTCGGCTTCATCTACTATAAGAACCTGGTATATGTTCCCAGAAGCAAGGAACTTCATGCTCAGATCATGAAGGCACACCACGATGCACCACTTGCCGGACATAGAGGATGCCATGCCACACAAGAACTCATCCAACAACAATTCTGGTGGCCCGGCATCCCAGGAATTGTAGACCGATACGTTAAAGCTTGTCCCTCCTGCCAAAGGAACAAACCACGCAATCACGCACCCGCAGCACCCCTCCAACCACACTCGCCACCACCACACCCATGGCACACTATATCAGTCGACTTTATCGGACCACTTCCAGAATCAAAAGGCTTCAACGCAGTATGTACAATCATAGATATCCTCAGTAAATACACTATGTTTCTTCCATGTTCCACAGACATTTCCACAGAAGGACTCGCCGGTATATACTTCGACCGCATGTTCATTTGGTGGGGAATCCCAGAGAAAATCATATCAGACCGCGGCCCGCAATTCGTTGCAACTTTTATGAAGGAACTTGCAAGAATCCTCAAAATCGAGCTCAACCCGTCTACGGCCTACCACCCTCAGACCAATGGTCAAGCGGAAGCCAAGAATCACGTGCTCGAAATCTATCTTCGCCACTGGATCAACAACCGACAAGACAACTGGTCAGATTGGCTACCAATGGTTATGGTAGTAATCAACAACATTAAGTCTACGTCGACAGGACACTTGCCTTACTTCCTCAACTTGGGACGAGACCCGAACCTCGGATTCATAGCAAGATGCGCAGAAAAGAATGAATCCGCGGCAGACTTTGCCAAACGAATGGCTAAAGCATGGGAATATGCACAAGCAGCCCTGAAAATGAGTGGTCAAAAGGCAAAAGACAAACACGACGAGCATCTACCCACAACAAAAGACTATCAACCAGGAGATCTCATCACGCTCGAAGCAACCAATTTGAAGACCACACGCACCTCAAAGAAGCTAGACCACAAATGCTTCGGACCATTCAAAGTCATCAAAAAGGTCAGCGCTAGTGCATACAAGATCGATCTACCCCGCACATGGTCTAAATGCACACCATCCAAAACGAAGCCAAGATATCACCATTCATCCCAGCTGAAGCACCCCACCAAGTCCCACCACCAGAACCAGACAAAGTACTCAACGAGTCAGGAGAAGAACTAGTAGACGAAGACAGAAGCTCATTACAGGAAGTAGAGGAAATCCTCAATTCAAGAAGAGTAGGATGAGGACTACACTATCTGGTACACTTCAAAGACAAACCACACGGAAAGGAAATGTGGATGAACCCCAAAGACATCGACGCACCACAAGCTATCGCAGAATTCCACAGCAAATTCCCCGATAAACCGAAGCCCCCAGAGAAACAAAGGGCTGTTGCATTCAATCTACCAGACGAAGAAGTACCCCCACTCGAGGACGAACACCAAAACTCATGGAAATCCCAAATGTTCCCTAAAGACTTCTTCCTTAAATACGCTAGACCTCACCACCCAACTCTAGACATCGAACTACCTACTGAACAAGAACTCTTCCAGAAGGCATTCAAAGCTCAGATGTCTAGCCTAGAAGGGGGGTGATGAGACAAACTCTCGTTTGTTTCCTCTTTCCGCTATCCGTCTATTCTCCATTTGGTAATATCCCTTCTAGTATATTCCTTAGCACCGCATGTTCCAGAACATTCCAGAACGTATAGCCTCACGGCCTTCCATCCTGTACATAGCCACGTGGCCTCCATGCTCAGTCAGCACATATAAGCTGCTCAGTCAGCCTCCCCAGCACAGCCCCTTCACAGTATATAACCAGGAGGCCTTCGCTCCCATGTACGTTAGATTTGACTTTGATCAATCTCAGGATTGTTCCCGACCTACACTCATAGGAGACGGCTGAAGTGATTGTGGGACATCTTTGTCCGTATCACTTAGCGGCAGATCCCAGCTATTGCCATTACATCTAATCCACCGACACAGATCGCAAGATCATGATCCCCTTGCTGCTTGTCAGGGCAATGCTAGGAGTGCGGTGATGAGAGTGGATTGGACTAGATCGGATGCTGATGAAGAGTGAGGCAGCTGCTGGTGTCAGGGTCCCACAATATTTCGGCCTATTTTCCATTCCTTTTCCATTAGTCCCGCTGTTTGCCCCTATATGCTACCAAATAACCTCGCGCATCTGTTCCCAGTATCCATTTATGCATGTTTGGTCTTGTTTGATAGTCGTGCTAGCTTGATATCCACGTCGGTCTGTTAGAACCCAGCTCCCCAGTCTTGTTCTCTTTGGATTCCCACTTCTAGGTTAGCGCATGTCCATCCCCCCTTTACATACACAATAATAACTTCGGATTCCCGCTTCTAGTGTGTCCCCAGAATCCATCACTCATCAATGGCTCTTGGTGGTTGTTCAGGCCTCTGCTTCCAGCAGCCGCCTCACTCTTCATTAGCACCCGACCCGGTCCGATCCGCTCTCATCGCCGTACTCCTAGCGTTGCCCTGACAGTAGAACAAGACTCCCCAACAACCACCATTCTTCTACGATCTTCGGATCTTCTTCTGCACATGCGTGTGTTCGAGCAGCGAGCAGACTAGTCCCAAGCAACTAGACCCCATCGCACTTGTATCCATCGTCCCTCACTCCTGCATACAAGTGCTCGCATCAAGTATAGTGAGTGCCAGGTGTACCTGACAAGACTCGGCAAATCTGTACCTTGAAGTGACTCTTCGGAGTAGTGCAGGACAGAGGAGCACCTCGTGCGATTCATAAGGGCCTGTGTAGCGAGAATCCCTTGCCTTGTTCCTTCAAGCCCTTCTGATGGCTTACGCTGAGGAAGTAAAACAAACCCTTCTGTCACTTCATTAGTTGAACGAAGAAGTAAACCGTCCCTCACCTGCCCTGCTCAATTCACACCAACACCCAGAGAAGATGCCCAAACGATGTGGGATATCAAGCTAGCGCAACTATCAAACAAGACCAAACAAAGACACAGACATGCATAGATGGATACTGGGAACAGACGCGCGAGGTTATTTGGTAGCATATAGGGGCAAACAGCAGGACTAATGGAAAAGGAATGGTTTCACTGCATGGCTAATCAATTTTTCATGACGTTGCCAGACAAAGGGGATTGTCCCTTAGTGCATTGCATCCGCAAGAGGGCTTATCTGCCACAGCAGGCCACAGCTCAGCTACACATCATTGGTGCCATTATAAAGAACTCACAAGAAAGAGCATCTAGAGATTCCATGCAGCTTGGAGCTGCACGTTTGTACTGTACTGTACAGGCCTGATGGAAAATAAGAGAAGGTTCGCCGGCCAGACAGCCAACCATGCCCGAAACCCCTGTGCATAGGAAACAGGTCTACGCCACCCTATGCGGCAGCTGGGCTCGGTGCAGGTAAGTGGCATCTCAGTGGCAAGCCTGGCTGCGACCGCAAACCTCAAGTGTGGACAGCTCGGAAGCTCGGGAGCAAGACCCCCAAAACCACGCCAGAGTGGACACCATAATCACCGACGGTAATTGGCATGTTCCCAGTGAAGAATGAACACCTGTGCATGTCAATTATAAGACTGATAGTGCCCACTGCTGTATGCCACAGGATGACTGCATTGCCACGGGATGCGACAAGGATATTGGGAAGACCGCGCGAAGCCATCATATAAGCTCTATGAGGCCCCACACTATGCCACCACACTATCATAGTCCACACCTGTGCCACAAATGCGCAATGTGTCAGCCAGCCCGATCATCTGTGTAACTGCGGCCGATGACCCAGGACCCAAATGACATCATTCGGAAGCGGTCAAGCAACTCTTCAGCGATTGCAGGCTAAAATGAGTGGGCTGGGCCATTGTGCTGACTGTTAGACTACGACCGAGGAGCCAGAGATGACCGAGAAAGAATGGCCTGGTGTTGTGAATGCGAGCAGCGATGTTGCACCTGACGCAAGCACAGTGGCCTTACACGGCCTGTTGTGCCAAGAAGCTGTGCACACAGAAAGGTTGACAGTGGGGAGGACTTTGGCAAAAGTTAGGGAGATGATTGAGCCACCGTACGAGTCAATAACGAGTGTAATGATGCTGAATCAGAGCTTGTGCGCACCAACTAGCACAAACACCCAGCCTTCAGAGTCGGGTCAAGGTCTTTCCCAGTGGGCACTAAGCAAAGGGGTCTACTCTGATATGGCCACCGCTTCCGGTGGTGCACAGTGTCGCGAGCTCATTCTTCCTCATTATCCTCATCAGCTTCAAAGGTTTGAGTCAGTACAGATAGATAGCATGGTATGGGTATGGTCTATAATGAGACCCACACCAATCGTGAGGACGTTGATGAGAGACATCTGGTCCAAGAGGTTGAACGTAGGTCAGAACTGTGCCCAGATTGCTCGACTAGCTGGCACCGCTCCGTTTTACGGGCAAACTTGAGTGGCCAGTACCGTAGCACGTGTGCTTCGCACCCATTCTCGAGAGAGAAATGGACTATAAACTGAGACCATATCAACATAAACAAAGCTGGAGGTGCGGGTGGCCGTTGTCATGATGCACTCAGTGAATGGACAGGAAGAGGAGTGGCACTTAGCACGCCTGGATGAGAATCTATGGAACGAATATGGTGCTCCAGCCAAAGACACCTTTGGTACGACAAACTGGCCGCACAGCACCACTGTGGAGGAGTGACGAGGAGGCGTCAGGTCAAGGACCGCGAAGGCACCGATTGGACTATGCAAACGAAAATTTGAATTCCATCATAAAATCGGGCTTGAGCCTCAAGCTGTGCGGAGTTGTTGGTCGTGGTTCAGGGGCTAGCAATTCCTTCCCATTATGGTGATCGCCCTTCAATTTCCGCCCGCACATGCCAACTTTACCGCACACTTCCATTCTTGGATTGCTCCCATTACTGCCTTTGTCCACGCTCCACATCTACCTTTCACATGGGCCATGCACAGCGCTCCAGACCCATTCCCCACCTGGGATCGTTATTGTTTATTTCATTGCAGAACGTGAGTTTTTGTTATCTTGTAGCTGCTAACAGCACCTAATATGGCTTCATTTCTAGTGCTTGATGGCTTATTTGGTATGGAATCTCAAACCAAGCAAAGCACAGGAGTCTCCACAGCCCACGATAGACTCGGTCTGGGGCCAACATCCCACGACACAATTGGATCACAAAATGAAAATCTGCCAGTCCCTGGCCTCAGTTCCGTGGAAGGACATCCTAAAATGAGTGCCGCAAACTTACTTCTGCTGAACTGGCAACAGAACTGCCCAATATTGGAAGACACATCTGGGGTCAACTGTCTCGCTGGCAGCCTGGAACTGTACCGTCAAGAGATGTGCCTAATTCTCTGATCAAGCATGTATCCACCGTCTTCACAGAACTTGCAAAAATAGTCAACATCATACCAATGCAAGAGAAGCAAGCAGTGTGGGCATTTGTCAGGGCGATGCTAGGAGCGTGGCGATGGGAGCAGATCTGACTAGATTGGGTGCTGATGAGAGAGGGCGGCTGCTGAGTGCAGGGGCCGACACAACCACCAAGAGCCTTTGATGAGCGATGGATTCTGGGGATGCGCTAGAAGCAGGGAATCCAAAGTTATTATTGTGTATGGAAAAGGGGAACGGACATGCGCTAACCTAGAAGCGGGAATCCAAAGAGAACAAGACTGGGGAGCTGGGTTCCAACGGACCGACACAATATCAAGCTAGCGCGACTATCAAACAAGACCAAACAAAGACACAGACATACGTAAACGAATACTGGGAACCGACACGCAAGGTTATTTGGTAGCATATAGGGGCAAACAGCGGAAGTAATGGAAAAGGAATGGAAAATAGACCGAAATATTGTGGGACCCTGACAGTACCCCCTCTTTTAGATGTGGCGCCTCAATGCAACTGGATTTGACTTGCGCATCTTGGCGCGCACATGTACGCTTGTCTGGGAGAGTGTCGTCAACTCCTGTTGTTAACACCAACACCTCCATAGCTTGCTTATGATGCTTGGCAGCTCGTTCGAAGAAGTCGGGCAGCATAACAGACTGGTCAATGAGTCCAGGCGCACGTGTGGGTCACTGCTGTGCAGGGAGTGCACGTGGCGCATCAGGGTTGTCGCGGTAGAACGCAGCTACAATGCACGGCGCATGGTTGAGGTTCTCTGCCGGAACCCAGAGGTTGTTCTCACATGTGTAGCCCTTCCATTTGACCAGGAACTGCAACTTGCAATAGTAAGCCTCGAGTTTTCGATATGCTCGAATTCATACTCCTCTTCTTCCTGTCCACGCAGACGGATCGGAGGTGGGGGCGGCGCGACACAATTGGGGATTGTGTCTGGATTGAAGTGACGCAGGAGCGAGATGTGGAACACAGGGTGGATCTTCATGTGCGCTGGGAGTCGCAACTTGTATGCATTCTTGGACAGCTTCTGCATGATCGCGTAGGGGCCAAGCCACTTGTCATCTAGCTTGCGACTGGGTGTGTGGTTGTGATGTTTTTAGAACTAAGCCACACCTTGTCTCCGACCGCAAACTCAGTGCCTTCGTCTCTACCACGGTTGTAGTAATGCGCCATGTCTTCCTGCGCTTTCTGCATTGCGGACTGCGCTTCCTGCAGAGCCTCCTTCATGCGATCTGTGAAGGCATTTGCAGCCTCTACATTACTCTCGTGCACCTGGCTCCTTGCACCAGGATTTCGCAAATTCAGAATAGAACATTTCTCTTTCCATTTTTTATAATTCTTTCTTGCGCAATCAAAAGAAAGCACAGATTAGTTCATTGGTGTATATTTTTGGGTTATTTCGACAAGAGGGTGATGCACAGTGAAACTCGAGAATATACAGACGCAATCGGCTCCGACCGGTCCTTGCACCAGGAGCTACTCACCATCCGATTCGCCGTTCTCGCTCAGATCTGACTCTAAACTCTCCAAATTTGGACTGAAGTCTTCGGCTGCATCATCCTCGGCATCGATGAAGTCCTTTAGCTTCGGGCGGTTCGGTATTTTCTCCATTGGACCGCGCCTTGGCTCCTTCATTTGGCGCTTTCGGCACTCCCTCGTTGCTGCCTCGCGCTCCTCTGCATATGCAATCTTGGCGGCATTGTATGTAGCCTGCTTGGCATCATTTCTGGCCTTAATCGGAGCACTGATCACATCCCATTCTGCACAGGCTGCCTTCCAACGGTCTGATGCAGCAGTCCGACGCTCCAGCTGCTCTCGTTTCTCCTCTTCAGCTCGAACAGCTGCAACAACTCGTGCAACAAACTCATCTCCAGTCAGGAGATGAGGTAGCCCATCGTCTAAAATGCGTGCTTTTCGTCCAGGCTTGGCCTTGCGCTTTCGCTCTTCGTCTGCAATCTGGGCTTTGCATCGTGAAACATAAGTTTGCTGGAGAATAAGGTGAGCATGTGCTTGCAGCAGGGCAGAACGTTGAGCTTTGTTGACAGCAAGGAGTATCTTGATCACCCGTTGGAGCTCTGCTTCGGTGTAAGTTGCAGGCTCCGCAGCAAGGACATCTGCAGAGATGGTGACCGATGGCGGGATGCTGACCTGAGGCACAGGAAGCTCCATTGAGGAATTTAGTGGCTCCTTCCTGACCAGAAAGCCGGCTCGAGTGGATCGCAGAGCAGATCGGGGAGATTGAGGCCTTCCCCAAACCGCCGCACATTGGGGCTTCGAACTGGGCTTTGGGGTGCAATACCCTGCCCAATGCATCCAAGTGAGTCATTGTGCTGAAGAACTGTCTCTGGAGCTGTGCGAAAGATGGGGTTTGCAGGTGCGGCGACCGCCGGCGGTCGATGCCACTCTCCCTCTAACTCGAGCAGCTCTGGGTCAATGATGGGCTCCGGCGCCACTCCACCACCAGCTTGGGCTCCTGTAGTTGCAGAATTGCTTGGTAATTCCACTTCACTGGATATTGTAGTGCGGGTGAGATGATTTACCTCTGGTGTCCTGGCTTGGGGTAGGGTGACGTCGGCATCATCATCCTGAACATTTGCCGTGTCATACCATGAAGGGTACATAAGCTCCAGCACCTTTGCCATGTTTTTAACAGGACTGGGCTGTGGTAGAGGCATATGCGCGACATAGGCAGTCTCTCGAGAGGGTGCAAGCATGTCTTCCGTAATGATATTCGGATTGACTGGCCAAGTCCCCGATGCTGCGAAAGCGGCCTTTATTGTTGCTGGCGTGAGAACCTTTAGGTGAGCGACTCCATAGATCTTCAGGAAATTCCGTGGCGTGGTCTGAATGTTCTCATAGAACTCGAGTCGGTCACGTTCTTCTATGAATGCTTGCTTCAAAGCGGCGAATATACCAACATCAAGGCTTTGGTATATGTGAGTCGTATGTGCAGGGTAGCATATAACACCGATGTTGTTCTCCTTTGCATATTGCAGGAACTCGTATGTGTAATGCGAGTTGTGGCCATCGACAAGAAGCAGGCGATGCTGACCGGCCGCATCCGTACGTGTCTGGGCGTCGATGCTCTTGATAATTTCAATACTGATCTGGCCATCGACATATCCCTTCTTCGAGTGTCCGAGCCTGCTGCAAGGTCAGTAATCAGTAATGGGAAAGCATAGAAGGCTCACAATGCGTCGGCGGGGTTGTCCTGCCTCCAGGACACGAGGTACTGCTGCCCTCTGAGAATTACCTGCCGGTTTAAGTGCTTTACCGCTTGCAACAATTGGGGGAATCACAGTGAGATTCTCCCGTGTGCCACTATGGACCTGGTGCTGAAATTTCGTGCCGACAGCACCAATGACCCGCTGGCCGGTGGAGAGGCTACATGAGAAGTACGCCTTGTCAAAGGCAATGAGACGATCTGCAGTGATGCCTTTCTCTGTAACATAACTCTGTAGTAACTCCCAGAAGGCCGCATTTGTGTGTGGGTTCACGGCTCGCCCTCGCTTGGATTCGAGCGGGCGGGCAGTCAACATCTGTAGCTTGCCGAGCCGCGCGACTATGAACCTCTGCGTCCAGTTGTGGCCCACTGGCTGGAATTCAGTGCACCGGGCTCGTAGCAAGGCATTTGCATGTTCACGGAGTCGGCGGTGGCTCAGGGGAAAGCCCCGATTTGCAAGTTCAAGGGCGAAGTTGCAAAGAGCATCCGCCTCTTCTGATGTGAGCAGCCCCTTTGTAGCATTGAAGTCAAGCATGCTACGCATCCCATTTGCTCTGCGAGTAACTGTTGTATGATGCAAGTTGACCCACTGCTGTGTGGTAGTGTGGTGTAATTGCTTCACTTGCTCGCAGATGGTGCGTGCACTCTGTCGCTCGGCACGTGGCTTCTTCTGCTCTTCCTTATAGACCTCAACCGCTTGTTTATATAGGCCATCCATCACTGCAGCATCCTTCCGTGACTGCCGGGCTTTCGATTTGGCTTTACCGGCCATGGTGTGGGGAGTGTAGAAGGGACAAATCTGTAAGCGAGATGAGCGCTAATTTGTGAAATCCAGACACATAGTCATAATGACATGCCTCGCCACTCTCCCACCAGCACTCTGTTTACATTCCCCTCATAGATACATCATCATATGAATGTCCACAACATGTTTACACTGTCCATTTTTATATAAATGTAATATTCTCAAAGGAAAGTGTGACCGTGCAAAATTGACTTCTAACTTGGATCACTTGCACCACCTCGCCACAATGTCACCTCTTCACATCTTTTTTTTTTTGTGCAAAATGGCTTACAAGTCATTTCCAATGTAAAGTAGAGATTAAATTACAAATTTATTATGCATTTGATGAGGAATTACAAGAAAAAAAATACTTGGTGCAAGGACTGATAGTGGTGCAGGGAGCGGGTGATGACTGTACACAGTACATTTTTCCCACTTTGCTCCATTCCAACGAGAACATCTGCGTCAAAAACGGTTGCCAATTGGCAGTTCTATTTGAGGGACAAATTCCCTAAATAGTTTGGTTTTGTTCTTCGTGCCCAACCATCAAATTACATGTTACACACCATAAAATGGGCCTATGCCACTTTTACGAGTCGATACTAGACCCACATAGCGTTGTATCTGCAGAAAAGGCTCATTTGAGTGCGGTATACCAGGGACAAATCCAAGCAAATGTTGATTTTTCAAACTGCATATTTTGAAAATATAAGTACATGGCGCGTTTGCCCCATGTTGCCCCATTGTAACGAGCGCATTTGCGTCAAAATTGTTGTGATTTCGAGGTTCTATTCGAGGGACAAAATTTGTGTTTCGAGGAGGCACTTTGACTGCGCCGGCGCAAGCCGGTCCGAAAACAGCTGTAACGGCACATTGTTATACCCCCAGTGGACGTCAAACTTGGTGAAGTATTTCGCCTTCTGGAGCTTGTTGACCAACTCCTCGATCAATAGCAATGGGTAACTGTTCTTGATTGTGATGGCATTCAGTTTGCGATAGTCCTGGATGAGGTGCAGGGAGCCATCTTTTTTTATTTATGAAGAAGACCAGTGCAGCCAAAGGTGATTTGGATGGGTGAATGCGACCCAAGTTCAGGTTCTCTTCCAGGAAAACGTTGAGTTCCTTCTGCTCCTTGGGGGAGAGGTTATAGACCTTGGTCCATGCAGGCATCTCAGTGTCAGGTTTGTGCTCAATGGCATGATCCCACGGATGTCTCGGAGGCAGCTCATTGTCAGAGCGACGCTAGGAGCGCGGCGATGAGAGTAGATCCGACTGGATCGTACTCGAGGAAGAAGAGGAAGGCGACTGCGGATGCAGAGGCCAACACAACCACCAGGAGTCTTGCTTTGAGCGATGGACTTAGGGACGCGCTAGAAGCGGTATATCCGAGGTTATTATTGAGTATGTAAGTGTGAGGGAACATGCGCTAACCTAGAAGCGGTATATCCGAGAGAACAAGACTGGGGCGGGAAGTTCCGACGGACCGACGCACATATGAAGCTAGCGCGACTATCAAACATGACCAAACAAGGATGCAGACATACGTAATTGGATACTGGGAATACACGCGCGAGGTTATTTGGTAGCATATAGGGGGTCAGGGCAGGAGAAATGGAAAAGGAAGGGAAAATAGGGAGAAATATTCGTGGGACCATGACACTCATCGAACCTCTCCTTGTCCAAGACCTCTCAGTATTTGTGGTAACTGGAGGGCACAAATTCCTCGAATTTTTTTCGCAACTGGGTCGGTTTGATCCTGCTGTGCAAGTTCCTGGGACTTGGTTGCATGCGCACGT
Organism: Auriculariales sp. MPI-PUGE-AT-0066; assembly: GCA_020744175.1. Taxonomy (NCBI): domain Eukaryota; kingdom Fungi; phylum Basidiomycota; class Agaricomycetes; order Auriculariales; species Auriculariales sp. MPI-PUGE-AT-0066. Next base: position 20,967 of record JAGTJP010000064.1, read on the forward strand.
GTTCCTCCCAGACCTGGGGGTACACAACCATCACGAAAACACGATCCTTCTGGTCCCATTTATCATTCCAAAGGTCCTCATCATCCAGATCATGATCAATACCTGGGAGAACAACTTCTTCTTGTCCGGTTGAAGAGATGTGCATGTGAAGCACGTGCACCTTCTTCTTCAGTCTCAGCAGAGACTCCCTGGGTGGCTGCACAATTGCATCTGCAGGCCTGGTGTTTGTCTTGCACCCAACCAGGCCTGCCCGCTTGGGAGTCACTTCTGGCTTAACCAGAGCTGCTTCCACACCTGGCGGGGTGCTTCCACATTTTGTGGGGATCATTTGACCGGAGGCCACATTGCGTGGTATATCCAAATCTGTGTGTGGCATGCAGCCCGCAGGGCATCTGGTCATTTTCACCAAACCCTGTCTCCAACTGATATCGGGATTGTGCCTTTCCAGCCACAAAAACCTGAGAATGATGTCTGTCTTCCCCAAAGAACAGACTGCAAATGTGATGCACTCAGTGTGATTTCCATAGCGCACAATGAGGTCAACTATCTCCTTAATCGAGCCTCCCTTGTTGAGTGTACCATCCACGTTGTAGACTGGGATGGCACATTCGAGTCTTCTCATTTGCAAATTGTGCTTGCTGTCAGGGTGATGCACTAATGTGTGTGATGATGAAGGCCCGGGCGGTGGCCTGGTCATAGCGTGCCCCAGCGCCACCCAGGCCTTCATCATCACACACATTAGTGCATCACCCTGACAGCAGGAGGCATTGCCTCTGTAGTGCCCCATGTTGCTGCAAGTGTAACACTTGATGGTCGCGTGATCTGCACGCAAGACTGTCATAATTTGTGTCAAGTCCGTTAACATCTGCTAGCGCGAAAATGGTGGCGGTTGTTGGGGGGTCTTGTTCTACTGTCAGGGTGATGCTAGGAGTGCAGCCATGAGTCTTATTGAGTGATGGATTCTGGGGATGCACTAGAAGTGGGAATCCTAAGTTTATTATATGTGGGAAAAGGGGAAAGACATGAGCGAACCCAGAAGCAGGAATCCTAAGAGAACAAGACTAGGGATCTGTGTTCTAAAGGATCACATGACTATATGCGGACGGAACCAAATGGAAGCAAGCTTAAATGCTAGCACAGACATGAGATGGACATATGAACCCTTGGGACAACAGGCAGGGGTGAGAAGGGAATTAATGGGAAATATCAGATAAATGTACTTGGTTGTATCTCACCCCACTCAGACTACTCTGGCACCATAGTTCCATTTGCCTATTTGCTTCACGGATTGTGCGATAATGCAGGTATGTCTTTGGTACATCCTGGAGTAATGGTGGTCCACGGTCCCCATGTTCTAGTATAGGGAGGTATTGAAGAATGATATTATGTGTCAGGAATGACTGATGAGCATTCCATTCGCTTTGCAAGAGTTCACGACGTGCGTCAGTGTCTGACACTATTAGGCTGATGGCAAGAACATGGTTCTGGTATGCTGTGTTGCCGTTGGGGATGACCTCGTTCCAAACAAAGTTAGACATCAGGAAAATTCGTCGGCCGCCAGGAGCGGTCTTGAGCGCTGAGAGCTGCCAATGCACCCTGAGAATCGAATGCAAGGTTACCCTTTCCTGAGCGAGCTGTCATGCTCATAGAGCGGTCCTGAATGTGCTTAACCCCGGCATGTCAGCTCGGCAGCGCTGATAACCTGGACATCACTCTGTCAGGCACACATTACCGCCCCTGACGCTGCGAACACAATCAAGGCTCTGAACGCTCTGGAGATGCAGGAGCACTCATTGATCCTGTAGCACTGCAGCATTACCCTGTACTTCTTATAGCCTTTGGTTCCATCCGTGTTGTATACATTAAGAAAGAACTGGTATTAAGATAGTCTATATATCTCACAATGTGCTCGAGTCATCTAGACACTGTCGGCAAGGGGCATCAGACCGTTAGGCATAAACCCGGTCAGATCTAGGTCGCCATAGTCAGCCATCTCCTCTTCGTCGATCTGATTGTCATCACCGTCCTCGAGTGCATCGTAAACCTTTGTTGTTTCGCTGCGGCACACACATTGTCAGTAAAACAACAACTGATGATGTGTGCTACCACGCACAGACAATCCATGTATATCTTGCGCGTCCACGCCATGAACATGTCCGGCCGGAGCCCTTTCATCGTGTTGAGTGCCTTGATATGCTTCTTGTAGACCCCAGACCACTCGTCGGTCGAGAACATGTTGCCCTTCCGGTCCAGAATACCCGAGGACCAGTCGTGCAGGGCGCATTCAACCTGTAGGAGATTGTGAGCTAATGCTTGGGATAGAAGGACACGACAAACTGCGGTTGCGACCATTGCGAGAACCCCAATTGGCATCGGGTTGAACTTGCTGCGGGTGAGCTCCTCAATAGCCATGTGATCATGTTGATGGAATAGCTGCTCCTGAATCACCGTTTGGAACACAGGTTGACGGTACGGTCCAGAGCGCTGGCGTGTGTTAAGTTAAGGCAATAGGTATGACGAACCACTGACTCACATTTGTGACATGCACCTCAAGTCCGCTGACATTGTATTTGAGAGTGTGGAAGGTAAAGTTCTTTGCCGTGAGCAGCGAGGCTACGACAGCCTTGTTCTTGTCTGGAGTGCCCTGTGGAAGGCCAAGACGATAAGCAGCTGGGACATGAGCACGGGCTGATGTGAGGACTTGATGGCGGACAGCGGCCTCGGTACGAACGGTCTATAGTAGATGTCAAGACTTAGCACTGAAGCTGTGGCTGGTTGCTCACCAACTTAACCATGTCGTCGTGGTACAGCAAGTCGCCGTCTAGACGACGAACACGACTACTCGCCTCTAAAGCGCGAGCTGCATCTCGAACCGATTGTGAGCCTACAAGAAGGCGTTGCTGTGGAGCAAAAAAGCCATGTGTGGCGAGCACATCTGCACGGTGCATGCGAGACGAGTACTGCGAGATTGTGCGAGAGAGAGGAGATAGGCCAGCATGCACTGGTTTACTTGAATCACGAGGATTGACCTTGCAATCGTACGGAGTATAGTACTCAAGAGTCTGCACACGGCCAGCAGTGCGGCAGGATGGGGTATCGAGAATAACAGTGATAGGTGTTGGCGACAAGGTGGGCGAGTGACCAAACTTGTCTGGGGTGACAAGAATCTGACGCGCATACCAAACAGAATCAGACAATTGACAAAATGAATCTTCACGAAAGAAAAAAACGAACCTGAGGTGTTGGGCGACGAGCACGCGGACGCTTAGGAGTCTTGCTATTGTCCTGGCCTTGGTCGGAGCCTTCAGAGCCTTGATCCTCGTCGTCATCAGCACCGTAGGCATCCTCAAACTCTTGTACATCGATATCAGGCTCTGAAGCACCTGTATTAGAGCTAAGAGGCCAATGAAGGAACGGAGCAAGCACACCGTCGTTATCCTCCTCAGGCTCTTCGTCATCACCCATGTCATCATCATCCGGCGCTGCTAAAACAACAGTCAGTGCGAAATTATGTGAAAACAAGAGAAAGAGCTTGCAATCAAGGTCGACGGGGGTGGAGGTAGTGCCTTGATGACTTTGGCGCGAGCGGGGGCCGGTGCAGGTGCAGCTGCTGCTGCCTTTTGAGTCTTCTTCTTGGCCATGTCCTTTTTAGCGGCCGCTTTGGCAGCATCTTGAACCGTCAGTGCGAGGGCCTTTGCTGCAGAGGAGGAGGTGCTGGTTGCAGTTTTTTGGGCACCACCCGAGCCTTTGCGAGCCGCCGGTGTAGCATTGGTCGCACTTTTGTTGCGAGGATCAGCTTTGGGGCGTGGCATGGCGGATTTCGAGTAGGAGGGAAAGGTAGTAGGAGTGTAAGCTCTGGGATGCTTGTGACATCGCTGTGTGAGTTTTATGTGTGACGGGCAAAGCAAAAGTCCAACCTGCCGTTGAAACACCGATGCGGACTTTGGCATCAATTCTCAATGCAATATATCTTTGAGTTTCAAGGGCTATCTGCACCTAGACTCCGCATGAGCTTGCTGAATTGGTTTCAAAAAAGAAATTAATGGCTCTAATGTGGGTCGTAACGAAGTTACACCTCTTCCCATCGCGTGACACTACTTCTACTCACCGCACTACAAGTCCTACGTCATGGCTAAATGCAATTTCTGCAATAAGCCATATAAATCCAGTCAAGGGGTAACTACACACCTTGCTCAAGACAAGGAGTGCAAGGTGCGGCTCGGGAAATGGAAGCGCGAAATGGCGGCACGTCTCGCTGAGGAGCACCGCCGGGCCTATGATAGTGACTCTGACGAGTCGCAACACTCAAACGACGGCTTCCAGCATCTGCGATCACCACAAAACGATTCATATTTCGATATCCCTTATGATCCAGAGGTGTCGCCGGCTCGCCCGAGTGCACCTGCAGCTTGCACCACCACTACCACTGCTAGCATCATTCAACCTCAAAGTACCTCAAATTACCGTCCCCCAGTCATTGCCAATATACCAACTGATGACGAGGAGGATTATTTCGTTAAAGTTCACCCAACGGCAGCGATGGAAGCAAGGAGACGGCAACGTGCCGCTTTCGAGACCGACTATGCAGGTGTTGTTACAGCAGAACAGCCGCATGGACCATTTCCAACACGTGCCGACTGGGAGATGGCTGAATGGTCAACATTGGAGTCTGTGTCTGACGCCGCCGTGTCGCGTTTGCTGGCTATTTGAAGCGCACATCCAACGGAGCTGGAGACTACAACCGCGCGAGAGTTTCACTCCTATGTCGATAAGCTCCCAAATGCTGCAGAGTTTGAGCACAAGGAGATTCTAATTGAGGGGCAGACTATACCTTTCGACTGCTTTTATCGAAATGCCTTGGATCTTGTGCGGGACCTGATCAGTGACCCAACCTTCGATGGCCAGCTGCTCTTTCGACCCACGCACCGGTACACAAGCAGTGCAAAGAGGTCGCGCAAGTATTCAGAGTGGAATACGGGGGATTGGGCATGGGAAGTGCAGGTATGTGTATCGCAATCTACAAGAATAATGAGCCTAAAGCTGCACACAGGCAAAGCTACCCCGCGGTGCAACGACCATTCCTATCATTCTAGCCACAGACAAGACAGAACTCACCTCGTTCACTGGAAAGCAGAGCTGCTATCCAGTCTATATGACGATCGCAAATATCCCTAAGCATTTGCGTCGTCAGCCTTCAACACGAGCTTGGCGTTTGCTTGCCTACTTACCGACCGGCAAAGTCGATGGTACGGCATTCTCCACCAATATGGCCTGAAAATTACGTGCGCAGCTCTTCCATCAATGCATGACCATGATATGCCAGCCGCTGTTTGAGCCTGCAAAGCATGGTGAGGAGCTGGTGGATGCGCAAGGTGTCGTGCGCACCTGTCACACCATCCTTGCCGCGTACGCTGCTGACTATCCGGAGCAATGCCTTGTAACATGCGTGCGTTACGGCCAGGCATGTCCTATCTGTGATACACTCCTTCCAGATTTCGATAAAGATGAAAAAGGAGAAATGCACGATCAAGCTGACACATTGGCAACCATTCAGCATGCCCGTGCGGAAGGTGCACAGGACCGCGATGAAACTCTGAAAGCAGCTGGACTCACCAATGTCCCGGATCCCTTTTGGAAAGGCTGGACTCACGCAAATGTCCATGCGGCCATGTCATCCGATGTTCTTCACCAACTCGTCCAGGGTATGGGAAAACACCTCGTCGAGTGGCTCATTGAGCTGACAACTGACGAGGACGAGCTTGACGCTCGTTTCCAGCGTATTCCATATGCAACAGGTTTGCGCCACTTTCGCGATGGTATCAGTGCATTATCAAATGTGTCGGGGACGGAGCACAAGGCGATTTACGCTCAGCTACTCGGATGCATTCATGGTATTGTGCCGGACGATGCCGTTCGTGCAGCTTGCTCTCTGCTCGACTTCATTTACGTCGCACAGTATGAATGTCACTCAGATGACAGCCTCAAAGGTCTTGAGGATGCTCTTTCAAACTTTCACATGTACAAGTCTGTGTTCTCATTGCACAACGTGCGCAAAGGTGAACACATTGTGATTTGCTATTGCTGCATGAATTCTGCTAATCTTGACAATGCAGACTTCAATCTTCCAAAGCTGCATGCATGCCAACACTACGCGGACAGCATTCGCCGTTTCGGGACTGTGGACAACTACAATACTGAGTGCACGGAGCGACTTCACATTGATCTAGCAAAGCATGCCTACGCTGCTACCAACAAACGGGATTACGAGCACCAGATGTGCCGCTGGTTGCAACGTCGTGAAGCTGTACTTCGCTTCCGTACTTACCTTGACTGGAAGGACAACAAGCTAGATCGGCCTGCAAAACGTGCGCCGCTGCCATCGCACCCCATCATCCTCACCAAGAAGCCACACAGACAACGATACACGGTACGGCAGATCCAACTGGATATCGGGCAACCTGATTTTCGCAAGGCTCTCGCGAATTTTCTGTGCAGTTGGCATCGTACACCGCACTGGCCAGGCTATGCACCTGTCTTGCCGCCACTTGTCTCATCCGCCCTCGAACGTCTCTCCTACGTCTTGCTGTGGAATCACGTCAAGTTTGTCACACCAAACATGGAGACCTTGGCCTCCCAAAACTTCAAGAGCACGGCATATGCATCACCGATGCGCAAGCAGTATGACCCCGTGCTCGTACGACTACTGGGCGAGGATATCGCTGGAACTGGTGGTATCAATGGTAAGCTCATTCGCTTTGCAGTGCAAGCTTATCATCGCTCAATGTATGTAGATCTGCATGTCGGTCGCCTTCGAGCCCTCTTCAAAGTTCCAGAACTCTATGCCGATGATTTGTTCGGGGCTCAGCAGCCCTCTCACCTTGCTCTCATTGATCTCTATCTCCCACTAAGCCGGCGTGAGGATGATATCAATGGAATGTATCTGGTGAAGAAGCCACCGCAGCCGCAGCTCGTCATTGTCGAGGTCAACAGCCTCCGTCGCGCTGCGCACCTTTTCCCCAAGTTTGGTGTTGGAAAGGTTGACCGAAAGCTCACCCCACTCACTGTTTTAGATGCTTACAATGCCTTTTACCTGAATAATCATGTTGACAAGGACGCATTCCGCAGCATATATTGGGAGATCGGAGAAGATGATGAGACTATCGAGTAGTTTGTAATTTTCACCTTAAATTTACTTCTTACAGTCCCACGACATCGAGTGATCTAGTTCACGGCTTGCAGCAAGTCAACGGTGGATATTGTGCCGCCGCTCTCAGAAGCACCAGGAGTGCATGAAAGAGAATGGGCACAGCCTGAGAGCATTGACAGCCCAAGGCGCAGATCATCTGCGAGCGGCGGCCGCTGCTAGGCATTTGAAACGCAAACGAGCGGCCCGTTACTGTTGCTTAGCATGTCATTCGGGTTTACAACGCTCCACGACGTTCAGGGACATCAGGATCTGCTCTGGCCACTCTGGAACCGTTAGAGTTTAACAGATGGCTCAGGGGCAATCCGCGTTTTCCTGATGGAATACTCTTGTAACATGCTTGTCTGAGCACAGTCAGTCAATCATCCATCAAGGTAGTGTAGCACATACAGGAAAATATGTTACAAGAAGGTGGTTGTATGTGATGCCTGAGCATCCAGAATATTCCTAGGATCACCATTTGTAAAGGTTTGGTTGTTATCCACACCAAACTGTGCTGCTGTGATGGGCCTGCATCGTCTCTGAAGGAGAGCTGTTCCCTGATCTCGAAGAGCCAGATACTATGCTACTTTCACCTACCGCCGTGAGTGGTAGCGGATTGAGATCATGTGATGACCCAGGCCAGGAGCTCTCCAACTGTCCTGATTCACTTGCTGGGAAACTGTGGTTGGGAGGGACTTGCTGCACCTAAAGATTTGCAAGATTGAGATTGTGGAATCTTGGGTTTGGCACAGTCACCTCATTGTCTGGATTTCACATCAGGTGTGCACGGAAGCTGCACAATATGCATGACCCACCTGGTAGCCTGTATTTGAGCCACACATCCTCCTCAAACAATAGGTCACTGTTCTCAATAAGAGTTTCTTCAATAAGTTCCTACTGAGTTGACAAGTGGTACAACAAACCGCGCACACTGGTGGCACCATACCCAAGCAGGAGCAGGAGCCAAACTGGCTTGGAGCACAGCTTGTTGATGTTGCTAATCGGAATATGACAGTGGATTAAAGTATAGTTGTCTGTCATAGCAGTCGGTGGTTACAAAAGCTGGAACTTGACGTGGATCATAGGGCGAGTGGCCAACATGACCGGTGGCAAGAAAGAATACGGCATCAACCGACGAGCTGTTCCTAAGTTATGTGGAATACCGGTCACTCAAAAGCAATCACCTGTAGCACAAAAATAACCACATCAGTCCATAGCCCCAGATAGCCCCATCTCAAACATATTTATTTTGTGGAATTTTGTCAAGAAAATAGCGCAATATCGGGAGGCTACATTTTCGGTCCCTGTTGATTCATACTGTCATCCACAAGGGGAAACTGGAATAGCTGTAACTTGGCACTGACAAGCTCTGTGGCTGTCAGCATCTTAGGATCCCTTTGTACCCTCTTTACACATCCTGCTGGCATCATCTTTTTGTTTTTGCATGTGGATTGTCTCGAGCCAGAAGATACTGTCAAATCTTTGCTATTGTATGCTTCAACCGTGTTCTAAGCTGCGGAACCATATTGCGTGGCCAAGCCTCGCGCTAGCGCCTATTTCGTATATGGCATATTCCGGTACACCTCGTGCCGAAAGGTCAGGAAACCACAACAATCACATGAACTTGCCCTAAGACTGCCTAAAGCTATGCAAGAACAGTACAACCAAAAGGGCTGTAGCAGTCCGGGATCCACAACCAAGACGAAGGGTTCCAACCAGTCGGCAAGCCTTGGGGACCAATTGTGTGGGCCATAGTGATCACGCTCCCACCACTATACTCATCACAGTACTGCCAAGCACTCGGCAATAGCACACACGGTCTAATAGCCATTCGGCGCGGTCACGCGCATGGTTATCATCTTATTTCAGGCATTTTGCATCTGCACCTTGCCGCACTTCTTAGCTACACATCAGAATCGTATGGCAGGGCCTTATCGCCATAGCCACAGATTTCTCTATATAAACTCTCCAATTTTGTGTACTTAGTCTCTTGGCAATCTACCTCCTGGTTGTCTCACCTCAGTTAGTCCCGATCCAGCAGCTAGTGTCCCAAGCGGCACAGTCAATTGAACAGTCGATCACCACAGTTTCTCTTAGCATCCTCAGTAATATTCATGCCATCTCGCACCTTCGGGTGGCCACCCAGTGTGACTCAGTCAGCAGCATTGACAACGAGAGCCCGGGTGAGTCGATCAATCGCTGAACACTCAGTTTTACTCCTGCACTTCGCGTTGACATCACATGACATCCAGAACAATATTTCGGCATCTACATTTTGTCTACCATACACTATGAGATTTGTTTGAGGCCAGTGCAGGAGCCAGTGCAAAAGGTGGTGTCACTATAGTTTCTGGTAGTTCATGGCTGTCATCATCAAGACCAGGTGCTTTGTGATCCAAGTTTTTGTTCAGCCCAACACTAAAGGTTACTGGTGCTGCACTGGGAGAGGCTGCTAGAAAATCATCTGGTTTCCTGAACAAGGATAGTTTGTCAATGTGGAAAAACATGAACCTGGCCTAGCAGATGCAATGGCTGATGAGCAGAAAGTTACTCATCTATAACGGACCTTTATTTCGGCTGTATTCACATCCCCATTGTGCCTATCTCCGGTTTCCCCATCTGGTTTATGACCTCATCCTTTTAAACCAGTCTAGACTCGCCCAGAACATTCTAGAACCGTCCGGCCCCCGCTGACTCATTCCTGACCTAGTCATTGGGCCCCGGAGTCACATTGCACAGCCTCGTCCAGTCTGTATATAAGGAAGGGTCTTTAGCTAGTCCATGTACCTTAGACTTGACCTTGTTCAATCTCAAGATTGTTCCGCGCTCTCCTCATCTCTCTCTCTCTCTCTTCTTGACGTGGCCTCGATTGCGGGACACTTCGTCCATAACATCAGGTCAAGTCTTCTTTTCTCCCACTCGCCGCCGCTCTCGTCGACTGGCCACCACCTTCGACATCACTACCCCCAACCACCACCACCTTCGACCTGCCCACGCTTGACACCCGTCAACGCGTGTCCGACACTCCAACATTTCTATCTCCACTGACCCCGACCAACTCCTCCACTGGGTTGACGAGCAACTAGCCGCCACCCAAGCAGCCATCGACATTGCCCTCTCCGTCATCAACTACTGCAACCAACTCTCTGCCCTCGACAGGTCCGACCCCGACTACGCCGACAAGGCTGCCACCCTGGTAGCCCCGCGCATCTGGAACCTGTATGCCAACTGTTGCATTCTCCCTACTGATCCCTACGTTCCAGAGCCCTCTTTCTGAAGCCCTCCCCTCCGGCCTCCCAGCCACTCACTGTCTCCTGCCCCCATTCCTCCCTCTGTCATGTGCACCCAAACGCTAGTTCGACACCACTTCATCCTCCTGCCTATGAGAACGTGGAGCTCTGTTAGTGTGCCCACGCCACCACTTTAACTACTCTGCAATAAGGAAGCTGGTACCTTGACACATGACTTTTTAGTCAGTGCGAGGCAGCACCTTGGCGGAGGAACCGCAACAAGATTGTGGACCGGTCCAAGCACAGGCGGCCTACACAAACGAGTCCGTGCCATGCCTAGATTTCTTTCCCTATAGTCTCTTCTTTTCTAGTAAGTCATCACACGAGACTCGGGTCGAAAGACCAACTCGTGCCCCTATTTCCGCCGAGCGTGTACACGGGCAGACCGCGAAGTCGTTCCTTGAAGCTACGCAAGTAGTGCAGGACGAGTAGAGTACCCCCAAGACACTAGGCACCTTGCCGTGCCACTGAAGAGTGGACCACAAGTTCGTCGCATCGCACTCCCCTATATCCCTCACGCCTTCGCTTGATTACCCCCGGCTGTGACAAATGTGAATCGAGCCCAACCTTGATTTTCTGTCTCGAAGTACTTGTACTACGAGCAGGCTCGTACCTTGTGAAGCCCTACCATAGGCAAACTTGATCGGGGCAAGTAGTCCACTTCTCGCCGCTTCTTTTAGAAGTGGATCACGAGTGACACTAAGGGTTCAAAGCGAGGACGTGTTGTATCTTTCCACTGTTTGACTCCCTGTACGAGAGAACCTGTACTGGTGATTGTTTGCTCCCGAACGATGCTACCCCGGAAACCCAAAGTTCGGACTCACAGAAGTCAGTCCCTAATAAGGACTTGTCTACTGCGAAGAACGGATTGAAAAGCAACCAGGCGAATTGCGAAGTAGGAACTGCGAACTACGCCACCAGGAATCTATCTGTACCTTCTGTTCCCCTGCCCAGCCAATCCCCCCCTCCAACCCTCTTGAACTTGTTTCAAGAGTCCCGTCCTACGGGTTCATTTTTGACTAAGAACGGGGGGTTAATCTGGACACTGTTCCCCAAATGTTGCAAGACGGAGAAAGGGAGTAACTCCGCGAAGCCGTTTCTGAGAATCTGAACTTTGGACCAAACAAACTCTTCAACTCGCCTCGTCCCAAAGAATTCTCTATAGATCGATGAGTGACTCTACTCACCGATACTCCTGTACTTCCCGTAACAAAGAATCGCATTCCAAACAAAGACACTTTCTGAGTCACCCCTAAGTAAATACTTGTCACCCTCGAACCGGAACCTGGAAAATGGAAAAGAGCCTCAAGAAAACCCTGTATTCTTCAACAATGGACGTCAATCCTCCTGAGCTGCCAAAGCGTGCTCTAATCACATACCCGGCCCTCCGTGGCCCACCACCAATGGCACCTTTCCCCATCACCTCTTACTCACGAGCGGTGAAAAACCCGGTACCCAGTCACTTCCTCCCCACTCCTCACCGATACGGCGCAACACACCTCGACACATATGCACCACACGCCCCGGAACCGGTCATCAAGGAGGAAAGTACACCATCACGAAAATCCTCTCGCCATCGTAGGCATTGTCTGAATCAAGGTTGGATTCCAGAATTGTCTCTTCATTCATCTGGGCATGCATCTTTGCAATTTGAGACAAGCTTGGTCTTGTGGTGCAAAACATTCAATCAGAATCAGGCCAAGACAGGAAATGGGTAGCAGAAGTAAATGGACCTGGGCCAAGATATGGCAACAATCCCCACAATATGCAAGGCTATGCTCCAACAAGACAGACCTCACACCAAGAAAGTTGAGATGCCTGATCCTGAAGAGACCAAATGAGTGCAATCATACATGGCACACACCACTCAACAAGCACCGGCACCATATCAGGAGGACACCACACCTAGATCTGCAAAAGATGCGACCAAGCGCCAGAAACAGTCATGCACTACATCAGCCAATGTCAAGCATATGCCACCCAATGCACTGAGATGAGGAGAGACCTTGGAAGAGGAGGGGAGAGGCTGGAATGCATACCATCAACAAGGATTGGACTCGATAAGCTCATCAAATTCATAGGAGCAACCAAGAGACTCACAACAAGCTTCCCCTCCATATGATGAGGAAAGGAGCACCAATGCAGAAGGAGAGATGAGGAGGAGGAGGAAGGAGGAAGAGGGCAAAAGACAAACAACCAACAAACCCAGGCCGAGAAACCGGTGCTAAGCCAAACAGATGCACACAACCAATGGACAGCCAACCTCACCCACTGCAAGAGTTAACAGGGGATACACGAGCCTATGACTACAGCCAACACATCATACCTTCCGCCAGCAGCCATGATGCAAGCTCAAACTTGCAAAAAGTAAATGAGAAAGGAAAAGAGGAGAAATGATGTGGGACCCTGAAAGTTCCAGCAGTACATCAGTGCTGCAGCCCTCCACCACACCATCCAGTGAGTGGTATCCTATGGATTCCAGCAACTTTCTGGGGACCAGGGTACTTGGCTGTAGTCATAAACACCCACCTGCACTCCAAGTCGATATGAGGTGCCAATTTGGAATACCATCTCTTCAGCTGGTCATTGTGCATGCTTTTGTGGATTACCAAAGACTATTGATGTTCCAAAGTGTTAAAATGGTTGTGATTGGGCAAAATGGGCTCTAGAAACTGACAGGTAGGATGGACTGAGGCACTGTGTGCAGGATGGCCAGCTCTGATGGGAAAGAACATACACACCCCTCATCAAGGGCCCAGGATTGGGATAGAATCAGAAAAAAGGCTTTGAAAAACCCATTCCACAAGTCCACCATGATGTGTCTCCCTCAAAGTAGGATAGATACAGCCCAGTAGTCAAATCCATCAGAGTCTTGATGTAGTGCATAGACCAAACACATCTGCTCAGCACAGCAGAATGCACCAAGATTGCTATCAGGTTGAATCTTGAGAGTGAGAATGCACACAGTGAAAGAGCAGGCCTGATGTTGGCCAAGTGACTCAACCAGGCTCATTTTGGATTGTCCAGGATGTGCAATATCCCTGTGGTCCATCTGTCCGGCAGAAACCTGCCGCTCCACTGCGGATCTTGTTAGAATGCCAACCAGGCTCCACTTTTGAATAATTGGTAGACACGGCAAGTCCTAGCAAGGTCCTAGAAATCACTGTCTTGGATGATTTGGTGGATGCAAGCAAAATCGCGGAGTCGGCCGGGTCGTGTTTCTTCCTCTCATCGCTCGCAATTCTATGTGATCATCATTCCCCACTGCATTTGCGAGCTGCCACACACCGAAATATCCTCTTCGAGCGATCGCTACACCAGTGCAACACTTTTTGCAGAGAATTGATTATAAAATTTGGTGTAAACTGCAGCTTGGTTCTCATTTGACTTGACGGTGCGTATCCTCTCTTGAAACGACGATCTCTCCTCCTCTGATGCAATTACAAACATCCAGGTGGTATCTAACGGTGATAAATGTTCTGATATGTGAAACAACTGCTGTATGTCCCACTGCCTTCTGCTCAACCTTGTCACTTACTCCGATCATTAGCCTGTGTATGAAATATAATGTCTACTCGTTTACATCTACATCCCCGTCACCTTCTGTGAAAATGACTTGCGAAAGGCATGCACTTCGGTCGACAATGCCAAACTCGCCTACACGATGGGTGGGTGTGCGACCGATTGCACACTCCACAGTTTTGAGGTTTGTGAGTTCAACACCTTTCAGACCTCGGTAATACTTGAAACCTTCGACATCGATTACATTATTGCATTGTGCCACTGTTGCCACAATCAGTGTCTCTGAATGTGTGAGACCAAGCTCGACGGCAAGTCGGCCACTGATCGGTAGCACAATGATCTCACGCAGCTGACCGTAGAATGTCTGGCGCTCAAACACTGGGTCTACGCGGTGGTTGTGGCGCCTGGAATCGACCATTTGCTCATACTATAGCTGCAGTGAGTAGTTGTTCCATTCAAAAGTGACCTGCAGGCTCACGTGGATGAAGGTCATGTCATGGCCTGTCGGTTTTGCCAGGTCAGCGGCATGCATGGTGTCACCGCCGTCAAGCCGTCGCACCTTGCCCCATGTTTCCACATAGTGTGGGACATGTGGATGGATGGCATTGGGGTCAGCACTATACCATGCCGCTAGTGTGTTGATGATGCGGGCGCGAGTGACATTGGTCAGCTGCACCATCTTCCGAGGTGCAAGAAGTACACAGTCAGGATCTAGTGAAATCAGTGGTGCAGATGCATTGTCTGAGTGACGTGCTCACAGTCCAAGACTGATTTCTTTGTGTTTGCAGTACGTAGTGACTCCTTCGGTGCATGAAGATCACCAAGGTTATAAAGCCCGATGACACCCTGAAGGTACACCTTGTCCACCATGAAGTTGTTCAGGGAGGCCCATGGCTGTCTGTGACTACGAACTCCATGCTGAAGCACACCACAGTGCCGCTCCATCACAATGGACCAATACACCCAGACTGGGCCATGGAGCTCAATCGAATCTGCGACATGGAGCAGCAAATGGATGACCAGGGTGCACATTGGAAGGTGATCTGGCTCAAACTGATAGAAGAACCTGGGTGCCAAGGTGAGCTGAGTTACTATGGCATTGGTATGGTATGTGAAGACTGACGTTTCAAACTTCTTAACCCAGTCAATGATCTCCGATCGGATGCTGGTGACCTTTGCCCGCGTTGTGCCTTCCAAGCTGATGCAATCCCCAACAAGGTGGACGAACTGCAAGAAATGTTTGTAGTACTTCTGCTTGCGGAAGCGACCCTTCAGCTGTGCAGGTCCGATGTACATCAACCAGACCGAGCGTATTTCAGCTGACCGATACTCTTTCTCATTGGCAAGGTCATGCACTCGGCAGCCAAATGCGCTAGGAATGGTATCCCCGGCTGCTTTTGTACCCCTCCCGACAGCTCGCCATGCTTGATCATGAAGCCTGTACTCACCACTGCCCTCGTCTAAGCCCTTGTAGTCTACTGAATAGAGCTCCAGTAATGTGTCGACCGTATTAATGAAGACAAGATGCATGAACTCGATTGGAAATGAGTCTGGGAATGAGATCCCTGGTGCACGTGCAAGGATTGGTGTGCCTTTAATGCCGTACTGCTTTGCCTTGTGCTCCCGAGCTGCTGCAGTGGGCTGCACATCTACCTTGGCAGCCTGCTGAAGAAACTCATCATGAATCCACATGGGCAGATCTGCAGGGTCATAGCTCTCTTGGTCAAGAGAGGAGCGATCGAGG
This sequence comes from Auriculariales sp. MPI-PUGE-AT-0066, assembly GCA_020744175.1. Classification (NCBI taxonomy): domain Eukaryota; kingdom Fungi; phylum Basidiomycota; class Agaricomycetes; order Auriculariales; species Auriculariales sp. MPI-PUGE-AT-0066. The sequence continues at coordinate 36,709 of JAGTJP010000064.1, forward strand.
GGTACATGGTGAATGTTGTTGGTACTGTCTGGCACCGGAACCCCACGAATCATACAGAACCTGCAGAGCAACAATGCATTCACCCCTTTCATGTTCATAAGCTTCACAATTGCTGGGATATCACCCAAGACAATAATGAGATATGCACGAAGGGTGAAGTATCCCCTGCGCAAAGCATCATAAGCATGGGTACCATGTGCAAGACGCAGGAGTTCCTCCATGAATGGTTGTAGAAAGGAGTCAAGGTCCTTTGACTGGCGAGGGCCTGGGATTACCCCGAGGGGTATAATGTTGCCCTTCTTGTAGCACTGCGAAGGTGGTAGGTTGAGGTTGATAAGAATCAGGGGCCAGCAGGTGACTCAACGCTTCTTTTTGAATGGGTTGAAGCCGTCTGCAGAGAGGGCTAGTGCCACATCAGTATCCTTTGAAAAGAAGAGATATGATTTGCCGTGACCCTCAATGAAAACATGCTGGGTGCGGAGGCGACGATAGTGCGAGCCATCAGTGTAATCATTGAACTCCGAGCCACCACGATCTGGTTGCTCTGCACGATAGCGCATGTCTTGTGACTGCTGGCGATGTGCAAACAGAGCAAGGAGCCAGGCTGTAAAAGGTAGATAGGAAAAGCTTTGACGGGCGTGGCCCTGTGGACCAAACCGTGGCTCGTCGCAGATTGGGCATGTTTGACTGCCAGCATAGGAACCCGTAAAACAGCAGCAGGAATTGATGCAGCAATCATACTTGACTGCATTCACATCAGAGAGGCATGCAAGCCGTCGACAGGTGCGCTTTGTTGGTGGGTTTGGTGCTGTATGCTGAAAGCGTGACATCTTGGTGTACTGCCGCTCCGTCAAGCCAAGTTCATGCCGCATTGCAAATGTGTGCAACATGTGAATGTCAGTTGCACGGAGATGTCTCTCAGCTACAGTTTATGTTAGTCTGAAACATGAATTGTATCGTAAGATGTACAAAGCTCATCATCAGAACCACCCTGCTCAAAGTCCGATGCAGAACCTTCATCTTCATCATACACAGCAGATGCTGCATCCCCATCATCGTCTTCTGCATCATTTTCAGCCCTATATGGAGGCTGATCATCATCGTTGAGCTGGAATGTAGTGTCATCATCGGGGTAAGAACTTGTATGACGATGTTCCAGAGCCGAGCGACCAGTGCCGTTGGGAATAGAACAGCCTTGCAGAGACCTCTGGGCATAATTATGACACATGGGTTGCATGAGGGAGTAGCGTTGACGTGGTATGGCAGGCTGGTCATCACTGGCCTGCTGATCTGCAGTTTGTGTCCGAGCAGCAGCAGCGCGGGCAGCACGAGAGCCACGGCCAGCAGCATGTTGAGCAATACAGCATGCAGTTAGCATCCTGCTACAGCATGGACATTGGCTTTTCTGCTTTGTTTGCGCCATGGTTTACACAGTCTGAATGGGGTGGAGAAAGAACAAGGAAGCGAATGTGTCGCTTAAATGCACAAGTCCTACATTTAATTGAAACTAAGCGCTCTAGAGCCACACATGCTGTGGTGACAGGTGGAGAGTCAGTAGGCAAGTTGGAGTGTGTCAAATGAGCCGCCTGCTCCACATACCAGTATATACAGTGACTCACAAAACCTTTCACTATTTGTAATATTGCCCGGCAATGAATTATATTAAACTCAAACCCTCTTGTTTTCAGATACCTGAAACCGTCCTCTACATATTGTACATACACAATTAGTTGAGGAAATAAGTGTGTGGTGACTGGTGGTTCGTGCACTGAAGGGGTCACACTTGAAAGGTTTTGTTGCCGTCAGCTCAGCCAACACCAACCCACCAATTGGACAGCTATGTGGGGCCCTCAACTCTCACGGCTTGTTGTGTGATGTTTACTACTATATCTTGTCCTCTTACCATCATCAAGTGTGCACACCTCCATCATGCACAAGCTCAGTGATGCCGCTATTACCTCCATCCTCCACCACTTTGATAAAGGCACCTCATACCCTCAGATCCGCCGCCTCACTGGTGCTAGCCTTGGAAGCATCTCCAATGCTGTCCAGAAACATCGTCCAGGCACTCAAAAGGCTCAGGGCGGCCGTCCACAGAAGCTGTCTGCTACCAATATGCGGCATGCCAACCGTCTCATTGTCTCTGGTCAAGCCGATACTGCTGTCCAGGTGACTAGAGCACTCCAAAACATCACCAATATACCTATCAGCACTCAGACCGTTCGAAGAGGGCTCAAGAAGATAGGCCTGAAGGCTGTAGTGAAGCAGAAGAAGCCACTGTTGTCCAAACGCCACCGCAGGGATCGTCTCGACTGGGCCATTGCACACCAGTTCTGGACTATAGATGACTGGAGACGTGTTGTCTGGTCTGATGAGACCAAGATAAATCGTTTTGGGTCAGATGGTCGCAAGTGGGTATGGAAGCGGCCTGGTGAAGGCCTCAACTCTCGCACAGTAGAAAACACGGTCAAGCATGGTGGCGGTCACATCATGACCTGGGGTTGCATGAAATATGGCTCTGGCACTGGAGTCATTGTCAAAATTGATGGCAACATGGATGGAGCACTTTACAGATCCATTCTTGATGATGATTTGACTGCTAGCCTCGAGGAATGGGGTGTGGGTAAAGCAGATGTCATCTTCCAGCATGACAATGACCCCAAGCACAAGAGCCACAAGCCACGTGACTGGTTCTTGGAGCAAGAGGTTAATGTCCTGGACTGGCCCTCACAGTCACCCGACATGAATCCCATTGAACACCTTTGGGAACACCTCAAACAGCAGTTGGGTGCCTATGAGCATGCACCCAAGGGCATTATTGCACTCTGGGAACAAGTCTCTGAAGAATGGGCCAACATTCCTGTGGAAGTAGTTAATAACCTTGTTGATAGCATGCCTCGACGAGTAGAGGCAGTGATTCAGGCAAAGGGTGGTCCTACAAAGTACTAGTTTGTATATAGCACTCCGGCAGCAACAAAACCTTTCAAGTGTGACCCCTTCAGTGCACGAACCACCAGTCACCACACACTTATTTCCTCAACTAATTGTGTATGTACAATATGTAGAGGACGGTTTCAGGTATCTGAAAACAAGAGGGTTTGAGTTTAATATAATTCATTGCCGGGCAATATTACAAATAGTGTCGGAGTGTCAAACACTTGAAAGGTTTTGTGAGTCACTGTAACGAGCCATCCAGTGAGCCATTTGCTTGCCAACACCCACTTTGAACAATGCCCTCTCAGCTACGTGACAAGTCTACCACTGTTGCCCGCACTGTGGTGAACAATGCCCCGTTTGGTGATGTGACGACCCGGTTGAAGGTCAAGGGCAAGAACAAGGCACTGGCTGAAACCGACAACTCATCTCCTCCTCCTCCTCCTCCAAACGTGGCACGCGAAAAAGCCGGCACCAAGCTCAAGAAGGCTGAGGCTGCAGCACAGCGCCTCCAGCAGGAGAATAGTACAATCTGTTACACCCCACTATTGTTTTTGGTCGCACAGCTAATAAAATGCCCAACCTGCAGCTGAACTTCTTGATCTCCTCGAGGGAGCACAGCGCGAAGTTGCTAATGCTGTTTGCCAGTGCGATGGCACTTGGCATGAGCTCGAGGCACTGCGGGCACAGGTGGATCGCGATGGCAAGGAGCACGACTCCGTTGCCCGACCGCCTAAGCTCTGCAAGACGGGTGGTGTCTCCCTTCAAAGCGCTATGGGTCTTGATGGCCAAAATAACAAGTACAATGCACTTTTGGTATTTTAATTTTGCTCTCCATTGCGCTCAGTGTTCATACTTTGTTTTATAGCGCAAGGTGAAGATCATCGGTATCAAACATCTCAACACGAAGAAGACTTTTCCCAACCAGACTCCTCGTGCACTTGCCAGCTTTGCAGATGCAGTACGCTTTCCCTTTCTGTCGCTTTGCTACAACCTTGCACTGATAAAGGTATCACAGGTCGGTCAGGAGGTCTCGTACATGCGTCGCTTCATCAACAATTGGGCCAGTGAGATGATCATGATCCAGTACATGCAGCACCTCTGCAAGGGCAGCGAAGAGACCTATGATGGTGATGAAGAAGAGGATGAGTCTGGATCGTCAGGCCAGTGCATTCTGCAGTGGCAGGCCACCGTGCGCACCTCGCTCAATGACGATGGTGTCGGCTCCAATGTCAGCGTTGAGGTCTAAATCATGTACTCGTCACAACAAATCCAATTGAATCTAACTGTTTCTGGCTATATCTCTTGACAGTGTTGTGATATTTTCATAGCCCTGCTGGTGCAGGAACTACCACCTTAAAACTTCCATGCCACACTGTTAAATTTTCGCATCTAGCTCAAACTCCTTGTGGTGATGTAAATTCCACTCCTAGCTCCGGAAAGCTTCAGCCAAATGACAGTCTCGAGATATCACAAAGTCAAGATTCGGGTATGTGATTCTCATATACAGTGCCTAATCTTCAGGCTACGAGGTGTGTCGCAAAAGTTTGGGATATTTCAGCATAAGAGAATATCGAAGCTAGCAAGGATTTTTCATACCCACGGTATGAAAGATTGAATACTAAGGCGGGGATGGTACAGGGATTTCTCGCACCCAGATGGACCACAGGGTATTGACCTGATTCTTGACAGAGCTAAAACCCCTGGCATTGGTTAGCTGGCCAAGTGTCACTTCAAATGAGAGCAACCTCCACTAAATTGCAATAAATCAGTTAATGATGATTCTATGGCTGGTTAAAAATAACCAACTAGACTACCAATGTAAACTCGTTTCTGATCAAACACATTGCTGTCTGCCTGCTCAGCTGGCCATACCACACCCGGACCTGAGCCTTCCTCAATGGTCCATTCCACATTAAGAAAAAGCCTGTGATTGGGCCATTGTCTGCTTGACTTATACAGCAATAATTATAATGTGTACCAAGATCCCAAACTGTATCATCACCATTGAGTCCATATGTCTAATTGATGATTGCCACCAGAAGAGTTTGTAGCAAGTTGTGCTCAGTGCCACCTTTGGCACGTGATTGGGATCACGGTGCTTGAAATTGACAATGAATTCCAACCAGGTTGTCCTTTGGATGACTCAGCAACCATTCAGATCATTAGCTGTTAGGTTATAGCCAGTCTCACCAATGACAAAGCGATTGGTCAAGGATACTCAGTCGCAATCACGAGACAGATATCTCCTTGTGGATCAAGGAGCTGACATAGGCGACCACTATAAAGTGCTTGTTGTGGGCGGTATAGCCAGATCGACGGGCTGGGAAATTCTGGCCTACGGATGATGGCTGTAAAATTTGAACAGGCCCCAACTTGAACATGCATGTCTTAAATTGTCGCCTTTTGCAAGCTTTTGGGCAGCATACATCTATCCCGATATCAATTTGTGGATGGCAGAAGCACCAGCCATGTGCAAGAGGAAACGCGATGCACTTTAAAGGGTAGCAGCTCCAACAATTGGCATGAGCCACAGGTCTGCCTTCTGTTGACCGATACCAGACTCGCTGCCACCATCTAATCAAGTACACCTCAACTCTCCTCTTCATCAACCGCCCACTCACAATCACGTCTCCATTACTGACGGTGATCCTAATCGGTCTAGATGGCCTGGCTCTGACGCCTTGGTTGCCAGCGCGCCGCTGTTGAACATGATGTGGTGGATAGCCCCTCCGACAAAGGCCGGCCATCCACCAAGAGGCTGCACCTCAACAACCATGTCATCATCAGCAATGATGAAGACGGCGCTGTTGATATACCAGCCACCCACACGAGTTCACCATCCTGTTCTGTTGCTTTGAGTATTGCATCTCTCCCAACCAACCCTCTGGACAAAATAGATGACACGGACCCTTGGGCCACCCCTAGCATGGTAGTTCATTTGGTACCCAAATCTGGCTCTTCAAAGTTGGATTCATATATACCTTGCAAAATCACTGAGCTTACATACTTTGTCACCAGAGCCCTTCATATTGCTCAAGTCATTGTTGCTCGCACCAAGGAGAGTGATGTCATTTTCCCAACCACCTCACCTGCTCAAACAAACCTGACAAACATGCTCGACGAGTTGTTGAAGCTGGCTACCGTGTGATGTGTGCTTTGAATAGTTTTTGATGCACTCCACCTCATACTCCTCTTCCTCCTGACCACAAAGCCTGACTGGGTGTGGTGGAGCAGCAGTGTGGTTGGGGATGATGAGAGGAAGAAAGTGATGAAGCTGGCACAGTCGAAGTCAAATTACCATCATACCAGGCTGGATGGCATGATAAACATTGGGCAAAAAGGTGCTCGAATCCTGACCCCATTGTCTGGACCCCAGAGATGTGACAATTTGGACATGTCCTGAGCAAAGCATTGGACAAGGCTGCTGTGCTAATCAGTGAAGAGTCGGTCGATGACTTTGGCCTCACTGTGCCTGGGTGGCTCCTGCATAGCCCCACACACCGCGCACTCAAAGAAGTGTTGTCCACTGTGAAGCACAACTCAAACATTGGCCAAGTCCACGCTAACGTACTGTTTTTCATCACCCTTTGGATGTCGTTCACCAGTTTCGATGACCTGTATGTTATGTCTATTCTCCCCACTCATCTCACATCTAACTCCACCATAGCCCTATCTCTCATAGCACAGACCCCTTCGACAAGAGCAGAATGTGACCTGCAGACCTGGCCTTTTGTAGTTGCCATCACTGTCTCACCCTTGATCCTGCTCGGTCGATTGAGCATCCGATTGATCGAGCACAAACTTCCATGGGATAAGATCATTGGCGTGAGTCTCAAACTCCAACAGTATCCTTCTACACTCACTAATTCACAACAGCTTCGCAACTGGGTGGCATCGCAGCATCAAGAAGCCACCCACTACTTCCTCCTGGACAATCTTATGTGCGCCTTCTTGCACCAGTGCTGCGACACCCTTCAGAACATCAAGGATTCTGAAGGCGAAGCATCATTTGGTCGGTGGTTCACACTTCAAATGTCTGAACTTGGCACCACTGCTGCGATCATTCACAAGGCCAAGCCCTCCATATTGCAAGGACCCCCCTTGTCCAAGCATGGACGCTCACGCTCACCATCTGGCGATTGCGACAGAAAGAAGATCCGGCCCTCCTGGCGTACAGACTCCTTCAATCTCGATGCTGTAATCAACTCCGACTCAGTCCCAATGGATATCTACACATTGGAGGTCGGCGAAGCACAGAAGGAGGCGGAATCGCACCGCCAGGCCAAAGAAGACGCCAACAAAAAGCTCAAGAGCATGGAGGAACAACTGGAGAAGGAACGCAAGGCAGCACGAGCGGAGAAGGAGAGGAACAAGTTGAAGGAAAAGAAAAAGAAGACCGCGCGCAACGACATGGACGACGAGCACTCCGACTCCGACTCCACCACTGCCGCCACTGCCGCCACTGCCTCCAAAGCCGCCAAAGCCAAAGCTACCATGATGGACAAACGGGAAGCGGATATTTCCGCTCGCGAGGACATGGTCGCACACGCAGTGGCCGCTGCAGTCCGGGAGCAAACCGAGCTCATAGAAACATGTTTAGAGACAATGCGGCAATGCAAGCAGCAGCTGGCGCGTTATGAAATGTCTCTAAAGGAACAGGCAAAGCAGATTGAGGTGCTTCAAACCGCGCTGGCATGATTACAACCTGTTGGGACTGCTGGGCCAGCGCCAGCGCCTCCTCCTCCTCCTCCTCCTCCTGAACCGTCTGATATCGCTTCTGGCTCACTGGCGGCCACTCACGTTGAGCCAAAGCTCGACTTCCTCTCCACGGATTGGGCTGTCGGTCGTAACCAGGTGCGTACGTTTCACATAAAGACGGAGTACTCAGTCTGATATCCAACAATCTTAAGCACACAGTGAAGGTATTCCAGCAAGATCCCCTCAGTATCGTTGTCTGGAGGAAGAAGGCCGAGCTGAAGCTCTTCGAAGCTTTGCTCGCACATGCTGGAGCCGAGAAGTGCTGGGACGGCAAGGAAACTTACGGCGGCCGTGTGGTGGAGATGCGACTCACGTCTGAACAGGAAGGCGACAATCCTCTCAGCAGAATCCATGAAGTACTACACGCTCAGCCGCACGCCAACATTGTTGTGCAAGGGCGGCCCTCCTCACAAACCTTCGAGGGGGCCATGAAGCATTACTACCCCGACGACGACGAGGAGCTGCAGGTCATGGGTAAGCCACTCTCACCTTTCCTGATGTTTCGATTTTTTAAGTCATCATTTCAGCATCAGGTCTCCGCAGTGACCTGAACAAGTCAGACGGCCCTGAGCACCACTTCAGCCTCAGGGTTCGCGACTTCATAGACCTCGACAGCGACGAGAAGAAGCATGGCCTTAACATGCTCAATGGCCATGATGATCAGGTCACCAGCAATGTTTCCGATATCCTCAGGTGTGTCCATGTGTATCAACCCTTCCCAACTCACTCATGGCCCTCTCATGCAGAGGTATCCTCAATAACACCGCAGCATTTCAATGCAACCGGAAGACAGGCAGCCAGCATCTGGTGCACGTCTCTCCAGATCATTGCCTCAAGTGGCAGATTGCGGCGGACCACAACACCTTCACTGGTGAGCATGTTGATGCCAATAGTATGTGCACTGGCACAGAGATGATTGTGTGTGAGAAGATCTGGTTCTTGGCCTTAACCCTGGAGCCAGAAGACATCATGCCATTCAGTGATGACTCCTACCACCTGATGTTTGTATCATGCCTATCCACCTCAAGGTCGGTGACATCCTGTAAGTTAACACATCCTGCACCACCTTCATGCTGACTTTTTTGACCTCCTTCCGGATCATGCGCGAGGGCCAGGCACATACCATTCTCACACTCAAAGCTTCGGTCATGATGGGAATGCACACAGTCAACCCCGCCTCTGCTGGGTGTATCATTATAGTGCAACTTGATTTCCTTTGACAGGTCGTACTTCATGTTGGTAAGAGTGACAAGGACTGTGTCGGCCTCGCCTGACTTGTCACCACTGTATTGTGACACAAGCACATCGTAAGCAACTTTAGGGTTGCTAGTATGCAAGATGATGTCTGCGTTGACTTAGAAGGAGAGAGTTGAGAGGGATGCAAGGTAGAGCAATACTGAGATTGACGAGTATAGCATGGTCTGTGCGCAGAGCTACACACGATGACTGAGCATTGACTGTGCATGACTGATCATGGCTGCGCATTGCTGCACATTGCTGCGCATTTACTGCGCATGATGTCATGACAGGCTTTATGGGGAAATGGGATGCACATGTGGTATACTAAAGGAAAAGGATATTTTCCGTAAAAAGGAAAGAAGAGAGAATCATGTTTGAGAAGGGAGACGGAGCTCCGTGGTCGCGGGATGGGATTTGTGGTCAAAACCGGGGTTCCGTGATCAAGAGAAGTGCTTTAGGATTCGCGGGATACAGTACCAGGATTAAGAATTCCGTGTCAGAGTGATTCCAAGCGCTGCAATATTCAAGACATCCAAGAAAGGCTATACATGCATGTTAGTTCTTTGGTTCAGGTTTTGGGCAAATAGCATTTTTTATGGACATTCAAACATGGTAATGCATCAAATGGCAATGCTAAAATTGTCAGTGGTCTTAAATTTGAAGCACAGCATCAGCGGCAGGGCATGGCTTGGTTGCACCTGACAACCAACCCAGATGTTTATCATTCAACAAAGTCGTGTTCGTCACCATCGTCTAGTAGTTGCAGCTCCTTGTCTGCATTGAAGCGCTAGGTTTTTTGCCATTTGAACAGCTTTGTAGCTGTTGGTGGAAACAGGGCAAGTACGAGTCGTGCGAGTCGTCTGCCATGGGACTGGTTACTGGGACTGGTGGGTGTGGGCTTGGTGGCCATTATGGTGACGCGCAACTTTGTGGCTGGAGAATCGATGTTCGCTGCAGCACTGTCGGGAAGAGACATGGCATCTTCTTCAACTGCAAGTTCAGTTTCCTCAGTATGTGAGAAGTTTCCCTCAAGCAGCAGCTGCGCATTTTTTTGCACCAGGCTACAATGGCATGTTCCAGGTAGGCAGGCAACAACACCTCAGAGTTTGTGAATGAGAATTCGTCCTGGCTTAGTGGGTCCTAAGTCAGGGACACATCGTACACCAAGGCGGATGACACTGGGAGCTCCTCCGTCCTCACCAAGGTATCCAGGTCGTTCAGCCAAAATGCTTCCCGGGTGGCGACAGAGGACCAAGAACTAGTTGATGAGTACTAGGATGAGGTGGGAACCAGGTGCGTCCCAATCCTGCTAGAAAAGGGTGAATAAATGACGGATGCTATGGATGATGTTGGAGCTGTCGCAAATGTTGGGGTCCATCAAAAGGTTTCGGAGTAGCAGCCCGTCGGTATTGCAACCAAAAACCTGGGAAGAGCTTGGGGTGGATTGGTAGCTGTGGTTGATGAAGTGGGACAGATGGTCCACAAAGGCATGTTTAGTCTTGGGTCATTTGCCAGGTCATTTGCCGGGTTTGTGGACAATGAAGAGAAGACGGCGGATGACGGGTAGAGCAAGCGCACCGGTACCGCACGCTCCTTCAAACAACAGGAAATAGAGGTCAATTGGTTTGAGTGTGTGGAGGATCGCAAAATGAGCGGGCACAAAATTGACTTGTGTGTGTCATACTGAAACTGCCACTTCCGATAGAGGTGGAGTGTGAGATGGGAACAAACCCAGAGGCAGTGATTCCAAAGGTCAGTATCTCTGATAAGGACAAAGAGCCAGTTCAAAACACTCTTCTGGGTGCCTGGTGTATATTACGGAGCCGCGTCCTGATAGCGAAATAGAAAAACCTTGTTGTGGTGAGTGAGTTGAGCAGCCGAATTGTTTCCAAAGCTTTCCATGTTGTTGCTGAGCTGATTGATGAATTTGGGTTGAGCAGCGCTACACCAACTTCATTGAAGTGAGCATCTGCTGGGTCATCAAAGTTCATAAGCAAATCTGTGGTGTGGTCGAGTCCGTTCATGTCAGTGTGGCGCGATTTGTTTACTTTGTCAACATCAGTGGAGTCCAGTGGAAGGGTGCTTCTCAGCGGGTACAGGAAGAAGGGCAGGAAACTTGTCGAGAAAAATGTGACTAGACGATGGGAAACTGGGGTCTGAGCTGTTTTTCGTAAATGCAGCGGTCAAATGGTACAGGTGTCAGAGTAGCTTTGCTTTGGGCAGTGGTCGTATTGGGCATTGTGGGATTAGACGGAGTTGTTGAGGAGAGGATGTCAACATGGTCAGAACTCTTAAGGGATTGGGTTGTTGAAGGCTGCAACAAGGCTACTGTTTCCAAGACGCGTGCATTTCCGCAAGGTGGAATAGATAGAAGATGGTCTGATTGAACAGGAGTTTCTTGTGATCAAGGTACCGGTACGGACGGCACAGCCGGATGTCAGGTAACCAAATGCTGAGCCAGGTCCTGGTGACAATGTCTTGAGATCTTACTCGCTTGTCAGCCACTCTCAGCCTTGTGTATATGTCATATACTTACAGTAGCTGTGTTTGGCCTCTGTCAGCAGTCATGGATCAGACATTTGATTGACAAAATTTTAGCACACGCACGCCATCATAGTGCTGATAGTGTTGTTTGTCAACCATGCTTAGTACATGCACATACTGTCAGTGGCCGTTTCGCTTGGATCTTGCGGCTCAATTCAGACTGAGCCAGGGAACCTGCTGTGTTGTGTCAACTAGGCAACCGATCTTGCTATCAACCACTTGGACGGACAGGGCTCACTTCAAGTCAGTTTTTAGGTGGTGCATTTTTGTTGTGATGTTTATCGTCAAGCTCTACCTGTGACCGCCGAAGACCACATGTGGACTGGGGGCCATGAGATCACCACTCGTCTGCGGAATTGTCATGAGGCATACAGTCATGCACCTATCCTTGCCGTGACACCCCTTGCACCGAACACCATTTCCCTCCCATTTCCCCAAAGCCTTTTTATTTCATTATACAGATGTAATAACGTAGTCAGATGCCATAAACGGTGTTCTATCACAGAAAACCTGACTTAAATAGTCAAGTTCTGTGTCGGCAAGAACTGAAAGTACTGCTAAAACAGGGCAATTTTGCGGGTTCTCTACAGATTATATATACAAAGAAACACGTCACGTAGTATTTGAAAAGACTACTAAAGAAGCTACATGGCAGGTGATTCACCTAATCGACGTGTGGACAAACAATCTTCATGCGAGATCGTTGGTTAAGAAGCTCAGCCACTCGATCTGGACTGTGGCTTTTTCATCTTTTGTGTCCCTAAAATTTCAATCAAATTACATTTGTGTTCCATACCTTGCATGCATCGCAAATGTATTCATTGGATGTATTCTCGTTGTGATAGGAACATTCAGGGAACATAGCGCCGACTATTTCCGTCATCGGCCTGGAATGCTTCGATCCATCCCAGCCGGAGGAATACTCAGCATCCAACATGTTCCGGTCCGAAAATGCGGCAGGTTTGGTTGTGAGAGCATCATGCCTCATACAACATACTATCTGCGTACCAAGAAATGCAGTTTGAAACGGGCCAAAATTTGTGCCTATTAGGGATCTGCTGATTGTTGAGGCCACACCGGAATCCACACACGTTCCAGTACAAAACCAACTGGAAGATGTGGAGCTTCGTGCAGTTGACCTTCAGAGCCACCTAAATGTGGCAGATGCCAAGATTGTCAATCTACAGGATGATGCCTCCATGTTGTGCAACTTTACCTCAACCTCAACCGCCTGCAGCTCAAAGCTCAACTCGGAGCCTTCTCGCATTGCGAAAGCTATCACATTGGCTCTGACATTTTGTCACAAGGATGGTGGTAGATGTTTGGACACAAGCCGAAATCTGTGCAAAGGCCTAGTCTATGCTGTTCCTGCTCGTCATGTCCTGGTGTCATAGCTGCTGTGTGTTCCATCCACCACTGGAGTCACTTCAAATTAGCTTTGCAATTGCAGTGTGCGCCGATTCATTGGGAGGCTAATTTGAGGGCAATTTTCAGATCAATTCTGCCGTGAGCACCAACATGTGAGGCTAGGGTGTCTCTAAATCTGTTCAGCTACTATCCTGCACAATCGCCGGTATTGCTCTCAGTGCAGACTGTACCTCGATTCACAATGTTGCCTACATGTCACAATCAATTACAATCTATCACAGTCACGGACAGTCGTACTGCAATGACATATGCACTCAGTGTCTCACAGCTTTCAAATCACACTGTCGCAATGCAGGCCAATGAGTGGAAATGCAATCTAGAGCACTCATACATGTTTACAGCTCTTTTAGTGCTGAGTACGACTTCTACCGCAACTAGTTTTGGGTTTATATGCGCATGCTCCCGCCACTGGACCCTCCACCTGTCCGCTCTCACCTGTCCGCTCTCACTGCTTGGCTACCTTCCCATACACCCTTTTAGCGCCCAGCTGCTTGATTCCCAGATTTAGCGCAGAACTCAATTCCATTATGCTCGTCTTTGGCTCACAGTTAACACATGCCATGCATGGCACACATTCGACAAACGCACTGGGAGATGTAATCATGCAACCCCGCCGCGCGATATTCATAGCGACAGCCACAAGCTGCATATGAAGTCAATTAAACTTAATATACAAGTCGGGCTTCATCTCACCGTCACGTTGCCTGCGGGAATGCTGTACAAACAGTGGTCGGGATAAAACAAGGGATCCAAATTTGCTACCCGTCTCGAGCCTCCATATTTGAGAGCAAGGATCTAAATGCAAAATTTACGCGACACAGTGAATGCGGATTGCCCGCAGTGGCTGATACCATTTATGGCACGTGTTTGCACAATCTGGAGCTTACACTTGTTTTGCCAATGGATTGTATGTAGCGGAATCAGACAAAGATTTGATATCTGCATCTTGGAAGCCAGACAGGTCCGACAATCCCATGCTCCACTAACAGCAACATTGGCAGCAAGTGTTCAATTGCGCGGAAGATAAGGTTGCATGATTTGCTGGGTCTGATTGTTAGAGTGTGGACCGTTCTTTTGTTGCTGCAAGTGCAGCATTAAGGTCCTTATGTGAGCCACATTTCAGATGCATAAAGCACTGAAGCTGTTGCTTGAACACATCTGGAACTTGCTCGGCTGTCTCTTCACCTAACACTCAACTACTGCAGTAAGAGGAACCTGAGCCTCCGGAGTCAGAGAGGGAGAACCATGCTGCAAGTCCCCAACACCAGCCATCTATCTACCAATTTCCTCAGACACAAGACCCTGTATCTCATCGTATGTGCAAGAAGCTTCTGCGTCATTCACAATGCAAAGAGTGCGTTTTGATTCATAAATGCTGCTCAGAGGTGCATTAGCCACAAAACACAGGACCCGATTGATCGGCAGTATATCGCATCGGAAACATGCTGGGTCCACAAGGCCATGTGTATCCAGTATGTAATCCAAGTCAATCGATTCAACAGAATCAGCTTAATCAGTTGACTCAGTGGAATCAGGTCAATTCCAGTATGTAATCCAAGTCAATCGATTCAACAGAATCAGCTTAATCAGTTGACTCAGTGGAATCAGGTCAATTCCAGTATGTAATCCAAGTCAATCGATTCAACAGAATCAGCTTAATCAGTTGACTCATTGGAATCAGGTCAATTCCAGTATGTAATCCAAGTCAATCGATTCAACAGAATCAGCTTAATCAGTTGACTCAGTGGAATCAGGTCAATTCCAGTATGTAATCCAAGTCAATCGATTCAACAGAATCAGCTTAATCAGTTGACTCATTGGAATCAGGTCAATTCCAGTATGTAATCCAAGTCAATCGATTCAACAGAATCAGCTTAATCAGTTGACTCAGTGGAATCAGGTCAATTCCTTTTGCAATACAACGGATTTTCGCAATTTCTGTCAGGGTCCCACAATATTTTGGTCTCTTCGTCAGCGTGCGCGGAAATCGGCCACCAGCTTCATGATGTTTTCGCGTATCGCATCTGCGCGCACAACCGGCGCAAGAATCGTTTCTAAATGTGGGTTGTATTAGTTAAAAGCCCAATCCGCGCTGCCGTTATGTATATAGCACAATATATGTGAGCGGCGTTTCGCATAACGTAGCGAATCGAATATGAGAAGGGCAAGAGTACACCGAATACGGCGTTACCCGCTCGACCGGCGGATACATCGGCGGCAATAGGGACCCTTTCGCCATTACCCGTCTCTCCGGGCACGCACAAACTTGATTTTTAGACCTACGGATAGCCAAAAAAAAAATTAGAATCTTTAGGAACTGTGGACTGGCAGAAAGCTCGCGGCGGAAATAAAGAGGACCCTGTTGACGTGACCGCCCAGCACCCCGAGCACGAAAGGGGGACTCGGGGCTTACCTGGTCTTTCACTCTCTCTCCCCCCCCCTCCCGCAATGGCTGTTGACTCGGATAACCTAATTCAGTCATAAGCACCTGGGCCGTCGCTTTGGGGAATGCCAAAATCGACCCCTCACACAAACACCTGTCCCACGGGAAAATGAGATGACGCTTTGAGAAAATTACCAGTCATAATTCGCAATATCCTTTATCGGCTAAACGTCAAAGAATGGCAAGAAATACTGTATTGGTTAAATGATGTGACCTTCCATGGAAGGGCGAAGGTGTGGCCGTTGCCTGCGTGAATACTGTACCAGAGCTTCGGCATGTTCCAGCCCTGGAGCAGCCACAAAACACAGGACCCGATTGATCGGCAGTATATTGCATCGGAAACATGCTGGGTCCACAAGGCCATGTGTATCCAGTATGTAATCCAAGTCAATCGATTCAACAGAATCAGCTTAATCAGTTGACTCAGTGGAATCAGGTCAATTCCAGTATGTAATCCAAGTCAATCAATTCAACAGAATCAGCTTAATCAGTTGACTCATTGGAATCAGGTCAATTCCAGTATGTAATCCAAGTCAATCGATTCAACAGAATCAGCTTAATCAGTTGACTCAGTGGAATCAGGTCAATTCCTTTTGCAATACAACGGATTTTCGCAATTTCTGTCAGGGTCCCACAATATTTTGGTCTCTTCGATTCACACCAACACCCAGAGAAGATGCCCGAACGACGTGGACTCCCAGGCACTTTTGGCCTGACCAACGACGACGCAACTGCTGAGGGCATGCACACACCTCCTCAGCGCACCCTTGAAGAGCAGATCGCCGAGCTCCAGGAGGAGCTGTGCTTCAAATGCGCTATCGCAGCTAGGCTCGCCCAGGCAGCTGTCAACAATGCAATGGCCGCACCAGCCGCTGCTCCTGGTGCTCCTACCGTCACACCAATCTCGCGCACCAAGGTTATCTTGCACACCAAGGTTTCCGTGCCTTCAGAATTCGATGGCACGCGCGACAAGGGTCGCAAGTTCAAGCAAGAGTGTTGGCTCTACTTCCAAGGCAACACTCGCGAGTTCCCAGACGATGCAGCCAAGCTGCGCCTCATGCTGTCCTACATGAAGAAGGGCACTGCGGCCACTTGGGCCAGAAACGTCACTGAGGCGCTCATGGAAGGCCGCTCCCCTTATGCGGACTTCCATGCCTTTGAGGCAGACTTTGATCACCGCTTCACCAACCCAGACGAATGGGCGCACGCCCAAGCTGCGCTTGCGTCTGTGACTCAAGGCTCTCGCTCCATTGAGGAGTATATCACGGAGTTCGAGTCGTACAGCGACAAGGCGGGTTTCGGCCCAGTTGATCTTGCCTTCCGCTTCAAGCAGGGCCTCAGCACTGCAGCCCTCAACGCGGTGTACCGCAAGACCCCGGTCCCCACCACGCTGGAGGACCTGCAGCAGGCCGCGTGCGACCAAGAAATGCAGTGGCCCGAGATGCAGATGTTCACTCGCTCTTCACGCACTGCTGCGACCAAGCCGACTCCTGCGCCGGCCAAAGCAGTAACGCTCCCAGCTGCCGTCACCATCCCAGTGCCGGGCGCCACAGCCAAAGAACCAGACGTCTGTCCTATGGACGTCGACACCAACAGAGGACGCGGTTGCGTCGATCGCGCAACTGTCAAGTGCTACGCATGTGGCAACTTGGGCCACTACAGAGGTGATGCCTCTTGCCCCATGTCGGTTCGCTCTATCGAGGAGCGGGTTGCGGCTGCCATTGCCGCAGCACGTGCAGAATGGGTTGCGGCCAGCACCACGGCCGCCCCTCAGGTTTTTGAAGAGGCCTGCGAGTAAAGACGCGGCTCGCGGTGCCAACCGGTTCAGTTCCCTTGAAATCAAAGAATGTATAGATCATGACAATATAGCTCTTGCAACGTCATCTTTGAGGGAACCAATTTTCGTGTCTCTCCTTTCAGAAGCCTTAGCCGCTGACCCCGACTATCGCTATTATATCCGGTCAGCCAACATCACACGTGAAATCACGATCCCCTTGCTGCTAGAAGGCTTGGACGATTGTGGGTCCATGGCGAGCCCTGCTCTTATCGACTGTGGAGCAACGGGCGAGTTCATCAACGAGTCATTCGCATGCAAAAACTACCTGCAAACGAGGAAGCTCGAGCGTGTCATCCCAGTCTACAATGTGGATGGTACGCTCAACGAGGGAGGTTCGATTAAGGAAATTGTCGACCTCATAGTGCGCTTTGGTAGTCACACCGAGCGCATCACTTTTGCTATCTGCTCTTTGGGGAAGACAGATGTCATTCTCGGGTTTTCGTGGCTGAAAAAGCACGATCCCGATATCAGTTGGAGACAGGGCACGGTAGAAATGACCCGTTGCCCCGCGGGCTGCAACTCGCGCACGGATTTGGATATACCACACGGGTTGGCCTCCGGTCAAATGATCTCCACGAAAAGCAGAAGCACCCCACCAGGTGTGGAAGCAGTTTCGGTTAAGTCGACGACGATTCGCAAACAAGCGCCAGCGCAAGTGCCTAATAAGCGCCCATCGCGCAGCCTGGTCGGACGCGCCACAAACGCTCAACCAGCAGGCGTGACAGCTCAAGCACCTTGCGAATCGTTGCTACGACTGAAGAAGAAAGTGCGCGCATTGCACGTGCGCGTTACTTCAACCGGACAAGAGGAGTTCGCGCTTCCAAGCGTGGACCACGATTTGGACGATGAGGATGTATGGGAGGAGGTATGGGACAAGGAGGACCGCGTTTTCGCAACCATAGTGCACTCCCAGATCTGGGAGGAGCACGTGCGCGCACATGCCACCAAGTCCCAGGAACTCGCGCAACAGGGACAACCCGATGTCGCTGCGAAAACCTTTGAGGAACTCGTACCATCTGAGTATCACGAGTACTGAGAGGTCTTCGACAAGGAGGAATTTGACGAATTACCTCCGCGACGGCCCTGGCATCATGCGATCGAACTCAAACCCGACGCAGAGATGCCTGCGCGAACAAAAGTCTACAACCTCTCACCCAAGGAGCAGAAGGAACTCGATGTATTTCTCGAAGAGAACCTGAACTCCGGCCACATTTGTCCCTCAAAGTCACCCTTAGCTGCACCGGTCTTCTTCATCAAGAAGAAGGACGGTTCCCTGCGCCTCGTTCAGGATTACCGCAAGCTGAACGCCATCACGATCAAGAACAGCTACCCGCTGCCCTTGATCGAGGAGTTAGTCAATAAACTCCAGAAGGCGAAGTACTTCACCAAGTTTGAGGTTCGTTGGGGGTACAACAACGTGCGCGTCAAAGAAGGGGATGAATGGAAGGCCGCTTTTGCCACAAATCGTGGACTCTACGAACCCCTGGTGATGTTCTTTGGGATGAGCAACTCGCCGAGCACCTTCCAAACAATGATGAACGACCTTTTTCACGATTTGCTGTCACGCGGAAAGGTCATAATCTACATGGATGACATTCTGATCTATGCCGAGACCAAGGAGGAGTTGCGCGAAATCACCCAGGCGGTCTTGCGCATACTCAAAGACAACAAGTTGTTCCTTCGTCCAGAGAAGTGCACATTCGAGTCGGAACTCATCGACTACCTCGGCCTGATCATTGGTCATGGAGTTGTACACATGGATCCAGCAAAGATACGCGGAGTTGCTGAATGGCCGGCACCACACAACGTCCTGGAGGTCCAGCAGTTCCTGGGCTTCGCCAACTTCTACAGGCGGTTCGTCAAGGACTACTCGCTCATCGCGTGTCCCATGCATGATCTTACCCAAAAGGATCGCGAGTGGGAGTGGTCCTCCGTGCAAGAGGCCACGTTCAAGGCGCTCCAGCAAGCCATTACCTCAGAACTGGTGCTGGTCTTACCGAGCGCGATGCGTCCCTTCCGCGTAGAAGCAGACAGTTCAGACTTTGCAATCGGAGTGGTGCTTTCGCAGCTCTCAGATGATGACAAGTGGCACCCAGTCACATACATGTCGAAGTCCCTCACAGCTCCTGAGCGCAATTATGAGATCCACGATAAAGAAATGCTCACTATCGTTCGCTCATTTGAGGAATGGCGACATTTCTTGGAAGGCGCGGAGCACAAGTTTGAGGTGTGGTCAGACCATTGCAACCTCCAGTACTTCCGTACGGTGCAAAAGCTTAATCGTCGGCAAGCGCGCTGGTCTCTGTACTTGTCTAGGTTCGACTTTGCCTTGGAACACAAGCCGGGCAAGTCTATGACCAAGGCCGATTCTCTGTCGAGGCGACCAGATCATAAAGAGGGGGTGGAGCACGACAATGAAAACATCATTTTGCTCAAACCTGAGTGGATCAAGGTCTTGGGGGATCGGCGCGGCCAGGTTCCAGCAAACCAGGGCGAGCAGGCGCTCATGCGCGACATCAAAAACGCCGTCGATCTTGACGAAGTCGTCACTCTTGGCCTTGCCACACTAGCAAACCTTGAGCGGCATGGTCTGCGCAATAGCAATTGGTCTCAGGAGAATGGTCTCACCCTCTACCGCGGCAAGGTTTACGTCCCTAAAGACGGAGACTTACGCCGGCATGTGGTAGCCACGCATCACGATAGCCTGATTGCAGGACACCCCGGACATTGGCGGATGTACGAGTTGGTGTTGCGCAATTACTGGTGGCCTAACATGACTCGCTACATAGCGGCTTATGTCAAGGGTTGTGACGCGTGTAATAGAACAAAGATCTTCCCTCACGCGCTGCTTGGTCCGTTGATGCCTAACACCGTGTCATGGTCCCACGAATATTTCTGTCTATTTTCCCTTCCTTTTCCATTTCTCCTGCCCTGACCCCCTATATGCTACCAAATAACCTCGCGCCTGTGTTCCCAGTATCCAATTACGTATGTCTGCATCTTTGTTTGGTCTTGTTTGATAGTCGCGCTAGCTTCATATTTGCGTCGGTCCGTCGGAACTTCCCACCCCAGTCTTGTTCTCTTTGGATTACCGCTTCTAGGTTAGCGCATGTCCCCTCACATTTACATACTCAATAATAACTTCGGATTACCGCTTCTAGCGCGCTCCCTAAGTCCATCGCTCATATCAAGACTCTTGGTGGTTGCGTTAGCCTCTGCATCCGCAGTCGCTTTCCTCTTCTCCCTTGAGTACGATCTAGTCAGATCTACTCTTATCGCCGTGCTCCTAGCGTTGCCCTGACAGTAGAACAAGACTCCCCAACAACCACCATTCCTCTGCGTCAATCGGATCTCTTTTCATCACTATCGCAAGACGTATCGTCTCAGTAGAGGCATACCCCATCTTCGCGTACAACGATGCCCGAACGACGTGGACTCCCAGGCACTTTTAGTGCACCTCACGACGACGCAGGCCCTGAGGGCATGCATACGCCTCCTCAGTGCACCCTTGAGGAACAGATCGCAGAACTCCAGGACGAGGTACGTTTCGAACGCGCTCTCGCAGCCAGGCTCGCCCTGGCAGCCGTTCAAAATGCGCAGGCTGCACCAGCCGCTGCTCCAGGCGCTCCTGTCGTCGCCCCGGTCTCTCGCACCAAGGTTTCCGTGCCTTCAGAGTTCGATGGCACGCGCGACAAAGGTCGCAAGTTCAAGCAAGAGTGTTGGCTCTACTTCCAAGGCAACACTCGCGAATTCCCAGACGACGCAGCCAAGCTGCGCTTCATGCTGTCCTACATGAAGAAGGGCACGGCGGCCACTTGGGCCAGCAACATCACCGAGGCACTGATGGAAGGTCGCTCGCCCTATGCGGACTTTCATGCCTTTGAGGCGGATTTCGATCGCCGCTTCACCAACCCAGACGAACTGTCAGGGCGACGCACTGATGCGCGTGATGACTAAAACCCAAGTGGCTCTGGGGCATACTGTGCCCCAGGCCACCCACGCACCGACCAACCTACAAGGGCCCTAAGGCCTCAGGGAGCTGCTGGGACTCGAACACACACTCGCGCTATGAGTACGGATATCCTGAGTAAGTATTGTGGGTACTAGTAAGGGTACACGCGCGGACCTATGAGTACGGATATCCTGAGAGAACAAGCTAGGGAGCTGAGTCTCAAAGGAAGGGGACTACTTATGGGGCTGCGCGATAACCAAACAATGACAAACTCGACGACGGCAACACATCATGAAAAGGGACGGGAGCAATAAGCGGAAGCAGAAGCAGAGGGAGCATGTGCATACAATCATAGAAGGGCCGTGGTTAACCCGTCGCGCATGTGACAAGGGGATAGGCGCACGAGGACGAATGGGGAAGTACTATAGATCCGTGATGGTGGCAGATGGGAACAATGGGATTCTTACTCCAGCTCACGCGAGTAAGGTTAGACGCGCGAGAGCAGTAAAAGAGATAGAGACAGGGCAGCAGTCAGAGGCAGGACACCAAACCAAGACAGAGATGGTGAAGGGGAAGTGGGAACAGATGCGCAAAGGCGTGGGACATGTACGCAAGACTAAGACCAGGCAGGAACTGGAGACCAACGCAGGGAAAGGGAGAGTTACTACTGGTCCTTTGCTGAGGGCAAAGCGCGAAGCATTACCAACCATGAGCTGGGGATGAGCGTGACGACTCATTGACCACAACGAGGGCGACTAGGGGACTGCGGGTGAAGGTGCGCGACATGAGACAAGAGGGCACGAAGGATGCGCAAGATCTGCGTGGGATCCACAATGATCTGCAAGGGATCCGCGCGACCGATGAAAGAGGAAAGGGATTCAGGGAAGGAAGCCATGGGTGAAGCTCGAAAGGGAAAGAAGCACAACACGTGTTGGCAACAAGCATCAGGGACGATGACATCAGAAGGGACTTGCACGTAGCAGAAGCACAACGCACGACAAAGGGAGAGGGGACCTTACTAGGAGGGCAAAGCGCAAGGCATTATCAACAGACCGTTCGGCGCGCGCAGCCTAAGAGATGCGCGGGACGACAACTAAGAAGAACACACTGGGGCAAGGTACAAGATGCGAGGCAATGGGTGCGCGACTTTGGGAAATGGGAGGAAAGGCGCGCTAGGCGCTGAAGGGGGAGGGCATGCAGGCACTCTATGACGAGGCGGCGGAGATGGTACGAGGGATGCGCAACTTACACAGGGATGAGGGACAATACGACTCTAGAGGGTATTGCAGACTTTATCGGGTGGGCGAAGCACAAGGCATTCATCGACCCTTCCATCAAGCTCACGACAGAGCAGGTACGGTTCAACAGACGCGGGAAGGCGGAACACCACAAGTGCAGTGTGCACTGCTTGAGGGTCATGACGATCAGGGGTGGAAGCATGCAAGAAGCGGAAGGGAGAATCCCGTCAGGGACGAAACCCGAAAGGGATGGAGATCATCAGGGATGTGCGGATCATTGGGCGCTAACAAGAAGATGCGCGAGAAGTGAAGGCATAGGCGCGCTAGGCGCTTAGCGGAAGGGTGGAGGCATTAGCGCGCTGTATGCGCGAGGCGATGGGCACTAGTAAGTGCGCAAAGACGAAAGGGGTTATAGTCCAAAAGGGGATTAGGCCAAAGACGGGTCATGGACGAAGGGCTCGACTCAGCGGACCGGAGGGGCCGGGAACGGGATTAATGGTCGGGAACAGATGGTGACCTAATGCGACAGAGCGACAGGAAGATCACGAAGGGGGGTGCAATGGCACGTGACACGGGAATAGCCGGGCCGGGAACTACCGAGAAAGGAAACTGAGGGAAAATAGGGCGAAATATTGTGGGACCCTGACACGAACGTCTGTGCGCTCAAGCGGCGCTTGCATCTGTGGCTCAGGGCTCGCACTCCATCGAGGAGTACATCACCGAGTTCGAGTCGTACAGCGACAAGGCGGGCTTCGGCCCAGTCGATCTTGCCTTCCACTTCAAGCAAGGCCTCAACACCGCAGCTCTCAATGTGGTGTACCGCAAGACCCCGGTTGTCAGGGTCCCACCATATTTCGCTCTATTTTCCCATAGTTTCCCTTCTCGGTAGTTCCCGGCCCGGCTATTTCCGTGTCACGTGCCATTGCACCCCCCTTCGTGATCTTCCTGTCGCTCTGTCGCATTAGGTCACCATCTGTTCCCGACCATTAATCCCGTTCCCGGCCCCTCTGGTCCGCTGAGTCGAGCCCTTCGTCCATGACCCGTCTTTGGCCTAATCCCCTTTTGGACTATAACCCCTTTCGTCTTTGCGCACTTACTAGTGCCCATCGCCTCGCGCATACAGCGCGCTAATGCCTCCACCCTTCCGCTAAGCGCCTAGCGCGCCTATGCCTTCACTTCTCGTGCATCTTCTTGTTAGCGCCCAATGATCCGCACATCCCTGATGATCTCTGTCCCTTTCGGGTTTCATCCCTGACGGGATCCTCCCCGGGATTCTCCCTTCCGCTTCTTGCATGCTTCCGCCCCCGATCGTCATGACCCTCAAGCAGCGCACACTGCACTTGTGGTGTTCCGCCTTCCCGCGTCTGTTGAACTGTACCTGCCCTGTCGTGAGCCTGATGGAAGGGTCGATGAATGCCTTGTGCTTCGCCCGCCCGATAAAGTCCGCAATACCCTCGAGAGCCATATCGTCCCTCATCCCGTGTAAGTTGCGCATCCCTCGTACCATCTCCGCCGCCTCGTCATAGAGTGCCTGCATGCCCTTCCCCTTCAGCGCCTAGCGCGCCTTTCCTCCCATTTCCCAAAGTTGCGCACCCGTCGCCTCGCGTCTTGTACCTGGCCCCAGTGTGTTCTTCTTAGTTGTCGTCCCGCGCATCTCTTAGGCTGCGCGCGCCGAACGGTCGGTTGATAATGCCTTGCGCTTTGCCCTCCTAGTAGGTCCCCTCTCCCTTTGTCGTGCGTTGCACTTCCGCTATGTGCAAGTCCCTTCTGAGGTCATCGCCCCTGATGCTTGTTGCCAAACACGTGCTGTGCTTCTTTCCTTTTCGGGCTTCGCCCATGGCTTCCTTCCCTGAATCCCTTTCCCCTTTCGTCAGTCGCGCGGATCCCTTGCAGATCATTGTAGATCCCGCGCAGATCTTGCGCATCCCTCGCGCTCCTCCTGTCTCATGTCACGCACCTTCACCCGCAGTCCCCTAGTCGCCCTCGCAGTGGTCAATGAGTCATCACGCTCATCCCAAGCTCATGGTTGGTAATGCTTCGCGCTTCGCCCTCAGCAAAAGACCAGTAGTATCTCTCCCTCCCCCCGCGTCGTTCTCTAGTTCCTGCTTGGTCTTAGTCTCGCGTACATGTCTCACTCCTTAGCGCATGCGTTCCTCCTCCCCCCATTCTGGTTTGTCTTCATTGGCTCCTTTCTCGCCCCTGCCTCTGCCCCTTACTGCCTTCGCGCAACTCCTGCGCGAGCGGGAGTAACTGCCTCATCGCCCCTGATCCGAATCTATAGTACTTCCCCATTCGTCCTCGCGCGCTTATCCCCTTGTCACATGCGCGACGAGTTAACCACGGCCCTTCTATGATTGTATGCACATGCTCCCTCTGCTTCTGCTTCCGCTTATTGCTCCCGTCCCTTTTCATGATGTGTTGCCGTCGTCGAGTTTGTCATTGTTTGGTTATCGCGCAGCCCCATAAGTAGTCCCCTTCCTTTGAGACTCAGCTCCCTAGCTTGTTCTCTCAGGATATCCGTACTCATAGGTCCGCGCGTGTACCCTTACTAGTACCCACAATACTTACTCAGGATATCCGTACTCATAGCGCGAGTGTGTGTGCGAGTCCCAGCAGCTCCCTGAGGCCTTAAGGCCCTTGTAGGTTGGTCGGCGCGTGGGTGGCCTGGGGCACAGTATGCCCCAGAGCCACTTGGGTTTTAGTCATCGCGTGCATCAGTGCGTTGCCCTGACACCGGTCCCCACCACGCTGGAGGACTTGCAACAGGCCGCGCGCGACCAGGAGATGCAGTGGCGCGAGATGCAGACGTTCACTCGCTCTTCACGCACTGCTGCAACCAAGCCGACCCCTACGCCGGCCAAGGCGGTGACACTCCCAGCAGCAGTCACTATCCCAACCCCGCGCACTGCTGCCAGAGAACCCGACGTCCGCCCTATGGACGTCAACGCGATCAGAGGACGCGGCCGCGTTGATCGCGCGACTGTCAAGTGTTTTGCGTGTGGCAACCTGGGCCACTACAGAGGCGACGCCTCCTGCCCCATGTCGGTTCGCTCCATCAAAGAGCGGGTCACAGCAGCCATTGCGGCAGCACATGCAGAGTGGGTTGTGGCCAACCACGGCCGCTCCTCAGGTTTTTGAAGAGGCCCGTGAGTAAAGACACGGCTCGCGGTGCCAACCGGTTCAGTTCCCTGGAAATCGAAGAATGTATAGATCATGACAATATAGCTCTTGCAAAATCATCTTCGAGGGAACCAATTTTCGTGTCTCTTCTTTCAGAAGCCTTAGCCGCTGACCCCGACTATCGCTATTACATCAGGTCAGCCAACATCGCACGTGAGATCATGATCCCCTTGCTGCTAGAAGGCTTGGATGATCGTGGATCCGTGGCGAGCCCTGCTCTTATCGACTGTGGAGCAACGGGCGAGTTCATCAATGAGTCATTCGTGCGCAAAAACAATCTGCGAACGAGGAAGCTGGAGCGTGTCATCCCAGTCTACAATGTGGATGGTACCCTCAACGAGGGAGGTTCAATTAAGGAAATAGTTGACCTCATAGTGCGCTTTGGCAATCACACCGAGCGCATTACATTTGCTATCTGTTCTTTAGGGAAGACAGATGTCATTCTCGGGTTTTCGTGGCTGAAAAAGCATGATCCCGATATCAGTTGGAGACAGGGCACGGTAGAAATGACCCGTTGCCCCGCGGGCTGCAACTCGCACGCGGATTTGGATATACCGCACGGGTTGGCCTCCGGTCAAATGATCTCCACGAAAAGTAGAAGCACCCCACCAGGTGTGGAAGCAGTTTCGGTTAAGTCGACGACGATTCGCAAACAAGCGCCAGCGCAAGTGCCTAATAAGCGCCCATCGCGCAGCCTGGTCGGACGCGCCACAAACGCTCAACCAGCAGGCGTGACAGCTCAAGCACCTTGCGAATCGTTGCTACGACTGAAGAAGAAAGTGCGCGCATTGCACGTGCGCGTTACTTCAACCGGACAAGAGGAGTTCGCGCTTCCAAGCGTGGACCACGATTTGGACGATGAGGATGTATGGGAGGAGGTCTGGGACAAGGAGGACCGCGTTTTCGCAACCATAGTGCACTCCCAGATCTGGGAGGAGCACGTGCGCGCACATGCCACCAAGTCCCAGGAACTCGCGCAACAGGGACAACCCGATGTCGCTGCGAAAACCTTTGAGGAAATCGTGCCTGCTGAATACCATGAGTACCGAGAGGTTTTCGACGAGGAGAAATTCGACGAATTACCCCCACGCCGACCTTGGGACCATGCGATCGAGCTCAAACCCGATGCGGAGATGCCTGCGCGAACCAAAGTCTACAATCTCTCACCCAAGGAGCAAAAGGAACTCAACGTCTTCCTCAAAGAGAACCTGAACTCGGGACGCATTCGCCCTTCCAAGTCACCTTTGGCAGCACCGGTCTTTTTCATCAAAAAGAAAGACGGCTCATTGCGCCTCATTCAGGACTACCGCAAGTTGAACGCCATCACGATCAAGAACAGCTACCTGCTGCCCTTTATCAAGGAGTTGATCAATAAACTCCAGAAGGCGAAGTACTTCACCAAGTTTGACGTTTGTTGGGGGTACAACAATGTGCGCGTCAAGGAGGGGGATGAGTGGAAGGCCGCGTTTGCCACAAATCGCGGACTTTACGAACCCCTGGTCATGTTCTTCGGGATGAGCAACTCGCCAAGCACCTTCCAAACGATGATGAACGACCTGTTTCACGACCTGCTATCGCGCGGGAAGGTCATCATCTATATGGACGACATTCTAATCTACGCTGAGACCAAGGAGGAGTTGCGCAAGATCACTCAGGCGGTTCTGCGCATACTCAAGGACAACAAACTGTTCCTCCGTCCAGAGAAGTGCACTTTTGAGAAGGAGCTCATCGATTATCTGGGGTTGATCATTGGCCACGGAGTCGTGCGCATGGATCCTGCCAAGATACGCGGAGTTGCTGAATGGCCTACGCCGCGCAACATCCTGGAGGTTCAACAGTTCTTAGGCTTCGCCAACTTCTACCGGCGCTTCGTCAAAGACTACTCGCGCATCGCTCGCCCCATGCACAATCTCACCCAAAAGGATCGTGAATGGGAATGGTCCACCGCGCAAGAGGCTGCGTTCAAGGCACTGCAGCAGGCCATCACCTCAGAACCGGTACTGGTCCTGCCAAGCGCGACGCACCCCTTCCGCGTAGAGTCAGACAGTTCAGACTTTGCCATCGGTGCAGTGCTTTCACAGCTCTCGGACGACGACAAGTGGCACCCAGTCGCATACATGTCAAAGTCTCTCACGGCCCCTGAGCACAACTACGAGATCCACGATAAGGAAATGCTCGCGATCGTCCGTTCCTTGGAAGAATGGCGACACTTCTTGGAAGGCGCGGAGCACAAGTTTGAGGTGTGGTCAGACCATTGCAACCTCCAGTACTTCTGTACGGCGCAAAAGCTCAATCGTCGGCAAGCGCGCTGGTCTTTGTACTTGTCAAGGTTCGACTTTGAGATGGAACACAAGCCTGGCAAGTCTATGGCCAAGGCGGATGCTCTGTCGAGGTGACCAGATCATAAAGAGGGGGTGGAGCACGACAATGAAAACTTCGTTTTGCTCAAACCTGAGTGGATCAAGGTCCTGGGTGATCGATGCGGCCAGGTTCCAGCGAACCAGGGAGAACAATCGCTACTGCGCGACATCAAAAACGGTGTCGATCTTGACGAAGTCGTCACTCTTGGTCTTGCCACACTAGCAAACCTGGAGCGACGCGGTCTGCGCAACAGCGAATGGTCGCAGGAGAATGGTCTCACCTTGTATCGCGGCAAGGTTTACGTCCCCAGAGACGGAGACTTGCGCCGGCGTGTGGTAGCCGCGCATCACGATAGCCTGATTGCAGGACACCCCGGACGTTGGCAGACATACGAGTTGGTGTCGCGCAATTATTGGTGGCCTAACATGACTCGCTATATAGCGGCTTATGTCAAGGGTTGTGACGCGTGTAATAGAACGAAGATCTTCCCTCACGCGCCACTTGGCCCGCTCATGCCCAATGCTGTACCCACGCGCCGATGGCAATACGCGACCTGCGATCTCATTGTAGGTCTACCTGAGAGCAAAGGGTACGACTCTATTTGGGTTGCAGTCGATCGCCTGGGAAAGCGCGTGCATATGGCGGAGACGACTGAACAGGTCAACTCAGAAGGCATAGCCGACCTGTGGCTAGAGAAGTCTGGTCTCAACATGGAGTAATCTCAGATCGAGGTCCTCAGTTCGTCTCGGCCTTCATGAACGCAGTCTTCAAGAAGCTTGGGATTAAAGCGATGCCCAGTACAGCGTATCACCCACAGACGGACGGGCAGACAGAGCGCCTCAACCAAGAGATCGAACAGTACCTTCGCCTCTTCTGCAACGAGCACCAGGATGACTGGTCGGAGCTTCTCCCCATGGTGGAGTTCGCGATCAACAACCACGTGAACGCGTCCATTCAGCAGATGCCTTTCTTCAACGCGCATGGCGAACACCCGCGCATGGTTTTTGAACCAGTGCGCGAGAGTAACGTGGAGGCGGCGAACACATTCACAGATCGCATGAAAGAGGCTCTGCAGGAAGTGCAGTCAGCGATGCAGAAAGCGCAGGAAGACATGGCACGTTACTACAACCGTGGTCAAGACGAAGGCACCGAGTTCGCAGTTGGTGACAAGGTGTGGCTCAGTTCGAAGAACATCACCACTACGTGCCCCAGTCGCAAGCTCGATGACAAGTGGCTTGGCCCTTATGCAATCGTGCAGAAGCTGTCCAAGAACGCGTACAAGCTGCGACTCCCTGCGCAGATGAAGATCCACCCTGTCTTTCACATTTCGCTGCTGTGCCATTTCAATCCAGATACCATCCCTAATTGCGTCGCGCCTCCTCCGCCTCCGATCCGCCTGCGCGGACAGGAAGAGGAGGAGTACGAGGTGGAGCGCATCGAGAACTCGAGGCTTCACTATCGCCAGCTGCAGTTCCTGGTCAAATGGAAAGGCTACACACACAAAAACAACCTCTGGGTCCCCGTGGAGAATCTCAAGCATGCGCTGCGCATCGTGGCGGCATTCTACCACGAAGACCCGGACGCGCAACGCGCACTCCCCCCGCCGCAACACCCCGTGCACGCGCGTGGACTCATTGATAGGTCTATCATGCCACCCGACTTCTTTGAGGGCGTGGCGGAGCGGCACAAGCAGGCCATGGATGCGCTGGTTCTCACCACCGGCGTCGACGACACCCTCCCAGACGAACGCACCTGCGCGCGTTTGGTGCGCGCTGAAATGCGCAAGTCGAATCCTGTTGTGTCGAGGCGCCGCATCTAAAAGAGGGGGTACTGTCATGGTCCCACGAATATTTCTGTCTATTTTCCCTTCCTTTTCCATTTCTCCTGCCCTGAACCCCTATATGCTACCAAATAACCTCGTGCGTGTGTTCCCAGTATCCAATTACGTATGTCTGCATCTTTGTTTGGTCTTGTTTGATAGTCGCGCTAGCTTCATATTCGCGTCGGTCCGTCGGAACCTCCCGCCCCAGTCTTGTTCTCTTTGGATTACCGCTTCTAGGTTAGCGCATGTCCCCTCACATTTACACACTCAATAATAACTTCGGATTACCGCTTCTAGCGCGCTCCCTAAGTCCATCACTCATATCAAGACTCCTGGTGGTTGTGTTAGCCTCTGCATCCGCAGTCGCTTTCTCCTTCTCCCTCGAGTACGATCTAGTCAGATCTACTCTTATCGCCGCGCTCCTAGTGTCGCCCTGACATGTTTGGCAAAGACGCGGACGAGGAAGATGTAAGCGAGCTCTTCCGAAGTGAGCTTACCCTTGCAGGCAACGGATATGCCCTGTTTGGTAAGTCTGTCGACCACGACGAAGATGGAGGTGTTTCCATCGGAGTTGGGGAGTTGCTCGATGAAGTCCATGCTGATGCTGTGCCACAGACACTTCGGAGAAGGTAGTCGTTGCAGAGTACCGTAGGGCTTGTGTCGGCGTGGCTTGTTCCGACCGCAGGTAATGCAGGATTGCACATAGGAGCGGACGTCGGAGCGCATGTCGGGCCAGTAGTACTCGTGTGAGATGATTTTGAGCGTTTTGTTTTGTCCTGGATGTCCTGCTAGAATGTGATCATGTTTAGCACGGAGTATCCGGAGACGGAGCTCGGAGGAATTGGGAATTTAGATGCGGTTCTTGTATTGGTAGAAACCGTCATCGGAGTGTGTCCAATGGCTACCGGATGTGTTGGCTTTCGTCCGAATGTCAGCATCGAAATCCGGAGCTGTGTGGGCTGTTCGGAGGTCGTTGTGGATCAGACTAAAGTCGACTACGGAGGAAGCGCGTAGGAACACTGATTTGCAGTGTGTTGCACGGATGGATGCGGTGAGTTCCTCGGACGTGACCACTGGTCGGTACATAGTGAGTTTGTTTCTGCCGTGAACATCGGGCAAAAATTCTGCGGGTTAGCGCCAGCGAAGCCGGTATCCCCCTTTTTGAGGTAGACGTCGTGCCTGCGTGTGAGGGCATCAGGCTTGCCACCTAGTTTTCCGGGACGGAAACGGATGAGGAGGTTGAATGCGGAGAGTTACTCCGACCATCGGGCCTGTCGGCGAGTCAGCATTTTCGTCGTAGAGAAGTACTCCAGGTTTTTGTGGTCTGTGACGACGTCTACGGGTTCTTCAGAACCTTCAAGATAGTGTTGCCAGACCTGAAAAGACTCGAAGATTGCGAGGAGCTCCTTGTCGTGGGTGTCATAGTTCAGCTCCGCAGCGGTTAAGGTGCAAGAGTGGAACGCGACTGGGTGAACGGAGCCATCAGGGAGAATATGGGAGAATACCCCGGCAATGGCGTAGTCGGAGGCGTCCGTTTCTACGACACGCGGAAGTGTCGGATCGTAGTGGTGAAGAACGGCCGAGGAAGGATTGGATGTCGCGAACGTTGCGTGGTTCCGGCCATTCTAGGATAGTCTTGATCTTTTTGTTATCCATAGATATGCCATTGGTGCTGACGATGAAACCGAGATACTCGATTGTATCAGCGTGAAACTCACACTTCTCCGGCTTACAGAATAGGTCGTGTTTCCGGAGGCGTCGGAGAACTTCTCGGACTTGTTCCTCATGCTGCTCTGGGTCATCGGAGAAGATGAGGATGTTGTCCAAGTAGACCACCACGGAGACATCGAGTAAGTTGGAGAAAATGTTGTTCATGAAGCGTTGGAAAGCGGCTGGAGCGTTGGTGAGTCCGAAAGGCATGACCATATACTCGTAGGAGCTGTAGTGCGTGCGGAAGGCGGTTTTCCACTCGTCTCTGTCGGCGATGCGAACGTTGCTGTAGCTGACCCGAAGATCGAGTTTGGTGAAGCGCTTGGCGGTCCGAAGTCGATCGAGGGTGCCAGAGATCAACGGAAGGGGATACTTGTCCTTCCGCGTAATCTTGTTGAGGCCCCAATAGTCGACGCATAGATGGAGCAATCCGTCCGATTTCTTGACGAATAGGACCGGAGCGCCGCCAGGCGAGTTGGATGAGCGGATGTGACCTTTCGCAAGATTCTCTTGGATATATGCGTGGAGCGCTTCTTGCTCCAGCGGAGACAGCGAGTAGGTTGGTCCGGAAGGCAACGAGCTGTTTTCTTCCATTTCAATCTTGAGGTCGTAGGGCTGATGCTTGGGAAGGCGGTTCGAAGCTTCTTCCGAGAAACGGTCAAGGAAGTCATGATAGAGGGATGGGATATTTTCGCCTGCTTCCGAAGCGGGTTTAGCAGACGCAGAGCGGGCGGAAACGAACATATGGTCTCGGATCGCCACGACCGTTGTGTACGAGCCGCGAAGTTTGCGAGCGGACTCGAACGCGGCAGCGCCGATGAATCGGATGTCAATTTTGGCAGCGGACGCATGAAGAGAAGTCTCGTCGAGGGGAGGAGCAGGCAAGGTTGCCTTCTCCGGTGGCTCGTTGGAGGCGTCCAAAGGACCCTCCAGAAAGAACCCATGAGCGAAGTCGTGGGAGACCGAGACCATGGAGTGCTGGAAGTTTATGCGGTTGTTAATCCAATCAATCTAAGGATTGCAGCGGCACAACCAGCGATGTCCGAGCACGGCAGAACACGATGGGTCAAGAGTGGTGACGAGAAAGTCAATGATCATCTTGTGGCCGCTTGGAAAGCGGACTGGGAGAGCCACGGAGTGAGTTATGATGCCCCGATAGGAGCCATCAAAAAGTCGGAGTCGGAGAGGATGAGCGATTCGCTTTCTTGGCAAGCGGAACCGGTTAGCAATGATGCATCAATGAAGCAGTCTTCGGAGCCAGAGTCTACGACAGTGTGAAACGTCGGAGCAGCATCGGAAGATAACGGGATAATGGTAGCATCTTGATCGGTGAGTGCGGCTGCGTTGAGCCGCGTGAAGGTCCGTTCTGGAGGAGAGACGCGAGAGACCTCGGGAACGGAATGAGGGTCGCTACTTAGTTTTTCGCCTCAGGCGCAGGAGCGGCAGCGGCGGGCTTCGGCTCAGTAGCAGCCTTGCGCCCGGTGGCCTCGCGGTTGTGCGCGGCCTTGTTGCAATCCGAGGTGGAATGACCACCTTTGCCACAGTAGAGGCAGAGGTTGTTGTCCATTCGGCGTTGTCACTCTGCTGTGGTGAGTTTGCCATTTGCTCCAAGACCTGGGATGTCGGTCTTGGTCTTTGGCAAACTCTTCTGCTTGTGCTTGGTGCCTTTTGGCTTGGTGGATGAACTATTGGCGGACGTGGAGCGAGTGTTATCGGACGACGAATTCTTGCCACCGGAGGAGCTGGCTTTTGATTTCTTGCTGCTCCGATGATTACCGGAGTCGTCGCCATCGCGCTTCTTGGAGCTTGAAGGTTCGGAGTGTTCGCCCTTGTACGTCCAATAGTTCTCGTCGATGCAGAGGGCCCAATTGTAGAGTCCGATGAGGCTGGTAGGCGGAGCTTCGGGTGAGTTAGCCATAACAGCGTGAATTCTCGGAGCGAGGCCCTTCTTGAATTGAGACACGAAGGCAGGTTCGTTCCATAGGAGGTCCTTTGCGAGTTCGTCGAACTTCTGCTTGAAGCATTGGACGCGGTCCGAATCAGTCATCCGGAGTTTCCAAATGTCGTTATCGGCGTGGTCCATTTCGTTAACTTCGCCCCAGTTGGTCCGGAGCATGTCGCAGAATAGGGTCCAATCAAGGAGCCAATTGGGGGTGTTGTCCTGATCGAACAAGTGAATGAATCCGCTGAACCAGTTCTTGCAGTCCCCAGAGAGGAACGTTGTGGCCCAGACGATTCGGGAGTGATGCAACCAGAAATGGTCGCAATTGCAGAGGAAGTAAGTATCACAATCTGCAATGAAGGTCTTCAGTTTAGAGCATTCCCGGCCCGAAAACTTGTCCGGTTTGGAGGTGTCGGTCTTCGGACCGGTTGGCGGCATGTTGATCTGAATGATGTTAGGTTCGCGGCAGCGGTTCCTACGGTGTTCGTTGTTGATGTCGGAATCGTAGCTGCCGTCGGGTGGGTTTGAACCTGGTGGACTTCCACCGTTTCCGCCTCCGGCTTTGTCGTAGTCGGAGTCGTCCAAGTCCGAGTCACTGTCGGAACTAGGTGGTCCACCTCCTCCGCCTCCTCCACCTCCGCCACTAGGGTGAGACGAGGAAGACGGGACACTGGGTGGGGTAGCTCCACTACGAGACGGGTGATGAGATGGCACACTGAATGAAGGTGGAGCAGTTGGTGGAGTCGCGCCGCTGCGAGAAGGGTGGTAGGAAGGAACACTGAAGGCCGGAGGTGGGACGTCCGGCGTGCAGTGAGAGTGTTCCGAGAGAGGTGTCACGGTGCAGATCGAGGGAGGCGAACGGCTGCCGCAATACTCGAATTCTATCCGTTGATTAATCGGAATGTACTGGCCTGGCTGTGGAGGAGGAGGGAGCAAAAGGTAAAATGCAGCTCTATGACGACCTCCATTGCCAAGTGTCAGATTTTCGGATAGAGCCGTGGAACTTGAAGGAGTGTGGAGAGAATGTACCGAAGGTCTCCGATTAGGGCCGCGATCCACGAAAGGCGATGGGCGCGACATGTCAGAGCGTCTTGGATCTGGGTTTGCGTTGGGCATGACGAAGATGATGTTGTCTTCGGAGTCGGAGTTGGACGCCCTGTCGATGTGCGAGAGTTCCTCCGCTAAGGTGAGTGTTGAGGGAGGTGTGAGCGGAGGTGCGGGACGAACTCTATTGATGTTTTGATTTATCGGGACAATAGGAGGTTGTCGACTACGTCATCCGTTGGCCATGCACTGGGCTGGACAAGTTCGTAATACTGTCAAGGACGTGCCTTGGGGTATGGAAGTATTCCGGGGTCTCGGATGTAATCCGGAGATTGTCGGACTACACCCGAAAGGTCGGAGAGTACAGTGTGCTATTGAGGCACACCGCGCCAGGGGTCGGAGGGCAGCGGAGTCGAATACCGATGTGAACGGTGAAGATGTAAGTAGGCGGAGCGAAGTCCGATATCCAATACGAGTCACTACTGAACCCGAGGGTTTCCCAAGACTCCGACTTGCGATACGAGGTGACTCGGAGTCAGAGCTACTATATCGGAGGGACCAAGGTACTAGCAGCAAAGTCGGACTAGTGCAAGTAAGAGACAGAGGGCAAGCCTATTGTTGATTATGAACTTGGGAAACTCGTAAGTACAATCGGAGGCATATATGTTCGGAGGTATCGGGCTGTGCTTGGAGGAGCACATGTACATAGAGATGGGAACACAGAGTGTAGCAATGTCCGTGATGGCGAGAGATGGGAATGAGTCAGGGAACAGATGCGTGAGATATCGGAGCAGACCCTCAGATGATGTATCATCCATCATTGGGTCCACAGGATCAACCAGGGTCCCAACAATGATGGCAGGCACTCAGCCCAGAGGCCTAGCCATGTACCAAGTCAAAGTCTGGGAACCTCGGAGGGGCACAGAGGCCTAAGGCAGGAGTCGGATACATGTCGGAGCATACGGAGAGTATCGGAAGCAATTCGGAAGCATTCGGAAGCATTCGGAAGCAATCGGAAGCAATCGGAAAGGCACTTGGAATATGGGTGGTGGAGGCACGGACGTAACAATGTGCTCCCTGGACACTCTCCGAGCACTGCCTGATACCTCCGAAATCATATATACGCCTCCAATTGTACTTAAGAGTTTCCCAAGTTCGTAATCAACAATAGGCTTGTCTCTGTCTCCTACTTGCACTTGTCCGACTTCGTGGCTAGTAACTTGGCCTCTCCGATATTGTAGCTCTGACTCCGTGTCATCTCGTATTGCGAGTAGAAGTCTTAGGAACTCTTCGGAAGTCACCTGTGTCTCGTATTTGACTTCGGACCTCACTCCACCTACATACATCTTCACCGTTCATCTTTGCATGTGACTCCAAACTCCTCCGGCCCCTGGCGCGGTGTGCCTCAATAACACACTGTACACTCCGACCTTTCGGGCATAGTCCGACTATCTCCGGATTACCTCCAAGACCCCGGAATACTTCCGTTACCCCAAGGCACATCCTTGACAATAGGTCAAGGTTCTTACAATGGCTAGATGCAGTGGATGATAGACTTTGAGTGATGACCGCTATGGTTTATGAAATGTTGCAAGTTGTGCAATGAAGACGCCCACGTACCGGTCTCGACTCCATGCTGCTCCAAGCAGGACCCTGCTCTGACTCCTCTGGCAACACAGCAGCGTGACCTTGGTGTGCATGACCAGCACATGTCTTGTGGCTCGCCAGGGGAGCAATGACCTCCTCAACCTCTAGCAAGGCAACCCTGACCACCTTTGCTGGCTTGCGTGCTCTGCAACCCCCATGTCCACCAGCAGCATCAGGCGCATGCCAAAGCAGACACCATTTTTTTCCTGCAGCACTGGTTCGTCCTCGTCCAACATGATGACAATTATCAGGGTCCCACAATATTTCGCCCTATTTTCCCTCAGTTTCCTTTCTCGGTAGTTCCCGGCCCGGCTATTCCCGTGTCACGTGCCATTGCACCCCCCTTCGTGATCTTCCTGTCGCTCTGTCGCGTTAGGTCACCATCTGTTCCCGACCATTAATCCCATTCCCGGCCCCTCTGGTCCGCTGAGTCGAGCCCTTCGTCCATGACCCGTCTTTGGCCTAATCCCCTTTTGGACTATAACCCCTTTCGTCTTTGTGCACTTACTAGCGCCCATTGCCTCGTGCATACAGCGCGCTAATGCCTCCACCCTTCCGCTAAGCGCCTAGCGTGCCTACGCCTTCACTCCATGCGCGTCTTCTTGTTAGCGCCCAATGATCCGCACATCCCTGATGATCTCTGTCCCTTTTGGGTTTCGTCCCTGACAGGATCCTCCCCGGGATTCTCCCTTCCGCTTCTTGCATGCTTCGGCCCCTGATCGTCATGACCCTCAAGCAGCGCACATTGCACTTGTGGTGTTCCACCTTCCCGTGCCTGTTGAACCGTACCTGTTCTGTCGTGAGCCTGATGGAAGGATTGATGAATGCCTTGTGCTTCGCCCACCCGATAAAGTCCGCAATACCCTCTAGAGTCGTATCGTCCCTCATCCCCGTGTAAGTTGCGCATCCCTCGTACCGTCTCCGCCGCCTCGTCATAGAGTGCCTGCATGCCCTCCCCCTTCAGCGCCTAGCGCGCCTTTCCTCCCATTTCCCAAAGTCGCGCACCCATCGCCTCGCATCTTGTACCTTGCCCCAGTGTGTTCTTCTTAGTTGTCGTCCCGCGCATCTCTTAGGCTGCGCGCGCCGAACGGTCTGTTGATAATGCCTTGCGCTTTGCCCTCCTAGTAAGGTCCCCTCTCCCTTTGTCGTGCGTTGTGCTTCTGCTACGTGCAAGTCCCTTCTGATGTCATCGTCCCTGATGCTTGTTGCCAACACGTGTTGTGCTTCTTTCCCTTTCGAGCTTCACCCATGGCTTCCTTCCCTGAATCCCTTTCCTCTTTCGTTGGTCGTGTGGATCCCTTGCAGATCATTGCGGATCCCGCGCAGATCTTGCGCATCCTTCGTGCCCCTCTTGTCTCATGTCGCGCACCTTCACCTGCAGTCCCCTAGTTGCCCTCGTTGTGGTCAATGAGTCATCACGCTCATCCCAAGCTCATGGTTGGTAATGCTTCGCGCTTTGCCCTCAGCAAAGGACCAGTAGTATCTCTCCCTTTCCCTGCGTCGTTCTCTAGTTCCTGCTTGGTCTTAGTCTCGCGTACATATCTCACTCCTTAGCACATGCGTTCCTCCTCCCCCCATTCTGGTTTGTCTCCCCTGGCTCCTTTCTCGCCCCTGCCTCTGCCCCTTACTGCCTTCGCGCAACTCCTGCGCGAGCGGGAGTAACTGCCTCATCGCCCCTGATCCGGATCTATAGTACTTCCCCATTCGTCCTCGCGCGCCTATCCCTTGTCACATGCGCGACGGGTTAACCACGGCCCTTCTATGATTGTATGTACATGCTCCCTCTGCTTCTGCTTCCGCTTATTGCTCCCGCCCCCTTTCATGATGTGTTGCCGTTGCCGAGTTTGTCATTGTTTGGTTATCGTGCAGCCCCATAAGTAGTCCCCTTCCTTTGAGATTCAGCTCCCTAGCTTGTTCTCTCAGGATATCCGTACTCATAGGTCCGCGCGTGTACCCTCACTAGTACCCACAATAACTAACTCAGGATATCCATACTCATAGCGCGAGTGTGTGTGCGAGTCCCAGCAGCTCCCTGAGGCCTTCGGGCCCTTGTAGGTTGGTTGGCACGTGGGTGGCCTGGGGCACAGTATGCCCCAGAGCCACTTGGGTTTTAGTCATTGCGCGCATTAGTGCGTCGCCCTGACAACAATGATGTCATCCACAGGAGGCAAGAAAAGTGGCATCAGTGGCATCTCCTTGTGGACCACCACCTCCCTGTTGCCACTTGCGACAGACTCGGTGTGGTGCCCCAGCCCAACCTTTAACAATAGTGTCTTGACTGTGTTGTTGCTCCACACCAACTCCTCCTGCGACAGCATTGCCTGCGTGGCGTAAAGGCGGTTCCATGCCTGCGTTGCGACAACAACCTTCTCAATGAAGAGCAAATGAATTCCCTGCAAAAACGGGTACTGCTTGTGGTCACGGGCCCACTTCTCGAAGAGGCGCAACTCCTTCCTTTGCCTCAGCCTCATGGTCTTCGCCCTCCAAAGGTGGTGCCAGGTGGAGGAAATGCTCCACTTGTGGTAGGAAGAACCGCTGCACGTTGGCCTTTGAGCAGCTGAAGAGTCCAGAAGAAAAGCTTCAATTTGAGCTGACCAAATGTGCTAACCATCTCACTGACAATGTGGACGAGGGTCGATGTCGAGTGTGTGCATTCTCTTCTATCTTCTGTGTGGATAACGGACTGATTTTAATTTGTTCAAGCTGCATGTGTATTGCATTGAGATGTGCTCACGCATATTTGGGTTATTTGGGTTAGGGCAGCAGACGATTCAGAATCAATAACAAAGGAATTCAACAAGCAAAGGGGAGAATTGACCAATTCTGAAAGGGAGGTGAGTTTCTGAAAGGAAGTGCCAATATGTATCTAAGAGTGAAAAGGAGATGGGTGGAAGCCTAGGATGTGGGGCTCGAGTCAACGCATGCAAAATGTCCAGTGTCTTTGACATAGGCCATCAGTGTGGGTAGGTGGCGACGGGTACCAAGCAGAGTCTGGAGGGTCACCCATTGACCATTGAGCTTTCCACAGAGCACCTGACGATGCACACTGAAACAATGGCATTGAAGCAGGAAGTGTTTCACCGACTCTGGTTCGTCACAGGCTGGGCAGTTGGCTGAGTCAATCACTTGGATCCTATGAAGGTATCCATTGAGCACAACATGGCCGGTATGGAGCTGGGTAAGTAGAGCTGCCTCATCATGCTTCGGCCTCACATACATGCAAAGAACTTTGGCAGAGGCAGGAGTTCTGTCAAACTGCACATAGCACTTCCCACACTCCGACGCTAACCAGTGCTGTTGCCACTCCAGTCTTGCCTTGTGCCTGTACTTGGCATGCATTGCAGCAATGCTGTTTGGGAGTGGCTGCTCATTACGCACAGCAAGTGGTGAGTTGGTTCCTGCTGCTGCCATCTTGGCGTGCACATCTGCAAGCTCGTTGCCAGCTATGCCTTCATGTCCGGGTACCCAGACCATTGTGAGGCAGAAGTCGGGACAAGCCTCCTTGAGCTTATTGTACTGCTCCTCTATCGCATCTGTGATGACCTAGCCTGAGCGCAATGTGGGTCGGTGTGCTCGTACAATTGTGGATTGATTGTCTAGCACCACTGTCACGTCAACAACCTCAGGGAGCTCCCAAATCTAGTGCTGGGAAGATGCCATAGAGCTCAGGCTCAAACATCATGTGTTGTGTCAGTGATCCCAGGTGGGTGCGTTTTGACACCACAGTGCCATCTGGCAGCATTGCCACAGTGGCAGCACCAACCCTGTTGTTCTCGCCCAACCCATCCGAGTAGATGTGGAACGAGTTGGGTTCTACATTTGCCGCCGCAACTGCTGCTGGACGCGATGGGTCAATAATGACCTTGAAGTCCGGGAAGGAGGAGGGTGGCAGAGGCAGTGGTCGAAGCATATTTGGTATCGCATTCTCAAATATTGGCCAAATCCTGACCTAATTCAAATCTTCCATCTGTTGGATCAGCTCGGTTGTAAGTGGGAGCAGGCGACCAAGTGGTTTGGCACTATGTTTCGAACACGACTGCCACTGTGCCTCATTGATGGTCACCCAGCTCGATCCACTCGCAAGACACCACAGAGCTTCACTAGAGAGCTTTACTCCACTCCACAGCAACTACAATGGAGCGAGAACCATATGTACGGGAAATATCCACCCGTCAGTCTGTCCTAGGTACTTGCAGAGTACGTTTCCACATATATCTCCTATGGGGCAGCCTGGGGGGTCAATATCCCAGTTAAGGGTCCGGAATTTTTGTTAGTAAATTGCAAAGGTTTGACTAATGAGTGTAAAGTATTTCCTATAATCTGAACTATATTCAAGTGTATGATATGCAGGACAAATACAACATCAATACATTCCGCTCTTTGGACAGGGAAGTGAATCTGCCACTGATAATGCAGGTGGTGGATAGATTCTTGTAACAGGGATTAGTAAGTCAATTTACTCCAATTTCTTATCTGATATATCTCAGATCTGAACATAGGTCTCACACATACCATGGTGTTCTGTAATAACCGGTAAATGCAATAAAAGGCCTTCAGGGCTGAGACTTGGTTCTCATTGCTTCCAGGACTTGTCTCAGGCTTGATTTGACAGTGATGTTGTATTTGTATTGCATTTAGTACGCTTGAACACATTTCAGAGCATAGGAAATATTCTACACTCATTAGTTAAAAACTTTGCAACTTACTATCAAAAAGTCCGGACCCTTAACCGGGATATTTACCCTCCCTGCTATCTGATCTCATATACATGTACTGTGTTTACTTGTGTACATAAAACGACAAGAGTTGTTTCTGTGAACCAAGCACAAATCCCCAGCCCTGCACCAACCATCAAGCCCCTTGAAGGATGGTGTTGCAGATCTCCCTGCAGGCTTTCACCACCTTGTCAGACTAATTACAAGCATAGACAGCCCACAAGCGCAATGTATCCAAGTCCGAGGCATTGTACAACCTTGTGAGTGGGGCCACAAGCCCTGCAGAACTGCCACTGAGTGCGAGCAAGGAGAAGGAGAAGGAAGCCACCACACCTGCAGCCAAGAATTGGTGTTGACGACAGGAGTTGACGACACTCTCCCAGACGAGCATCTCAGCGTGCGACTGGTGCGCGCTGAGATGCGCAAGTCGAACCCAGTTGCGTCGAGGTGCCGCATCTAAAAGAAGGGGGTACTGTCAGGGTCCCACAATATTTCTGCCTATTTTCCATTACTTTTCCATTACTCCCGCTGTTTGCCCCTATATGCTACCAAATAACCTTGCGCGTCTGTTCTCAGTATCCATTTACGTATGTCTGTGTCTTTGTTTGGTCTTGTTTGATAGTTGCACTAGCTTGATATTGCGTCGGTTCGTCGGAACTTCCCTCCCCAGTCTTGTTCTCTTCGGATTCCCGCTTCTAGGTTAGCGCATGTCCATTCCCCTCTACATACTCAATAATAACTTCGGATTCCCACTTCTAGTGCATCCCCAGAATCCATCGCTCATCAAAGGCTCTTGGTGGTTGTGTCGGCCTCTGCACTCAGCAGCCGCCCTCTCTCATCAGCACCCGATCTAGTCAGATCCACTCTCATCGCCGCGCTCCTAGCGTCGCCCTGACATAGGGCGACAGTTGATTGTAATTTTGATGACCATGATACTGCTCCACCAGTGATCAGTAGGGCATATCCTGCTGTGGATCTGCCATTGTCCTGATTTCCAGCATGGTCTGCATCCATGAATGCCATGAAGGGCTCGTTCCAATTGAATAAATCACGTCGGTATGTGAGTTTGGCATCCTTCGTCTGCTTTAGATAGTGCATGAGGTGCTTGACCACGTTCCAATGTGGTAGTCCTGGATTTGATAGGAAACGACATAGCGCGGATACTGTGAATGAGATGTCTGGTCTGGTTGATATAATAATGCGCCAACAGCGTTGCCATAGGGAATGCTCTCCATTTTCTCCTTTTCCTCATCAGACTCAGGGCAGTCTCTTTGCGACAGTCTAGAGCCAGGGAGCATGGGTGTGGTTATGCCATTGCAGTTTGACATGCTGAAGCATTCGAGCAAGTCATTGATGTACTGCTTTTGTGATAGTTCGACCGTTCCCTTGTTCATGTCCTGGTCGATTGCTATTCTGAGTAGGAATTTTGTCTGACCTAGATCACAAAGCCTGAAATGACCTCCAAGGCAGAGGATAATCTCATCGATGAGCTTCTTGCTGCTTGCTGCGAAGGTACCATCGTTGACGTGGAAAGGCAGCATTGCGAAGTCTTCTCCTTTTCTGTATATGAAGAAGGAACCGTCACTGTAGATGGCTTTGAATTCCAGCTCGACTGTGAGGGTATGGTGAAGCTTGTCCTGCCATGCTCGTGGACCTTGTTTGGTGCCGTAAAGAGCTTTGCATAATTTGCTGATCATGTTCTTCCCTCCCATGTTGAAGCCTTCTGGTTGAGCCATGTAGACATCAGTGTCGATGTCCCCATTTAGAAAGGCATTGCTAATGTCGATTGAGTGCAGCTTGAGGTTAAGGCCAGCGGCGAGTGCGAGTACTGTTCTGATTGATGCCATCTTGGCTTTGGGCGCGAACGTTTCATAGTTAACTCCGTGTTGTTGTGTAAACCCACATGCCACGAGTCTAGCTTTGTAGCATTCAATTGAACTGTCTGCTTTCCGCTTTATCTTGCATACCCATTTGCTCCTATGAACTTAATTCTGTCCGGTTTCTCAACGAGTTCCCAAGTGCCATTGCACTCGTGAGCGGCCATTTCCTCTGCGAAAGCTTCTGACCATTTTGCGAACTCTGGGCCAGTTATTGCGTCTTTGAATGAGCGTGGTTCTCCGACATTGATATCAACATTGGCGGCTAGGTAAGTGTAGTCCACGTCTTCTTCGAATTGTGGTTCTACGTTGGCCATGGTGTGTATGTCTTCATCTTCATCGGATTCATCTTCTTCAAGGAGTTGGTCAACTTTGTTGACTTCGTCGTCAGATCTGGCTGGGATGTGGAGGGGATCGGCGAGTATTGGTGCCGCTTGGGGTGCTTGGTCTGTGAGTGGGGAGTGCCAGTCTCGTGGTGGTCTGGATTGTCTGGATGTGTGACGTGGCTCTGGGGCAGGTGGTGGTACTGGGATGAGTGGTGTTGGTAGTTGAGGAGGAGTGATGGGTAGTGGGGTGTTGTAGGGTGTGACTGTGGGTTGTGTAGGCATTGGGCATGTTTGGTTTTCATCCAGAATATCGTCTATCCCCCCCCCAAGTCCAATGCCTGCTGAGGTTCCACAGTTTCCGTGCCTTTGTCCAATTTCAAAAGCGGGAAGAATCTCTTGTCGAATTCTACTCGCTCCGATATGTGGACTTTCTTCGGAACCTGGTCCCAGACCTTCCAGCCTTTGAATCCTGGTGGATAACCAATGTAGACACATGGGATCATGTGCCAGTCTAGTTTGTTGCACTTGTCTCATTGTACATGGGCGTATGCGTGACAACCCCAGACTTGTAAATGACTTAGGTCCGGCTTGGTACCAGTGCTCGTAGGGCGTTTTTGGTTCATCCTTCCCAGTCAATGAAGACGATGATAATCTGTTCCAGACATGCATGAATGTGTTAAGCACTTCTGCCCAGAATGTTTGAGGAAGTCCTGACTCTGCCATGATAGCGG
The DNA here is from genome assembly GCA_020744175.1 of Auriculariales sp. MPI-PUGE-AT-0066. NCBI lineage: Eukaryota > Fungi > Basidiomycota > Agaricomycetes > Auriculariales > Auriculariales sp. MPI-PUGE-AT-0066. The sequence continues at coordinate 80,440 of JAGTJP010000064.1, forward strand.
TGATTGCTTCGATGATTGTTCTGTTCGCTCTTTCCGCGACACCATTCTGTTGTGGTCTGTTGCATGTAGAGTCTCTTCTGGCAATGCTGCTTTCGGCGAGGGGTGAGTCCCAGTTCTTGCCTGTGAATTCTCCACCTTTGTCAAATCGGACAGCCTTGATCTTCCTTTCCATCTGGTTTTCCGCGAATGCTTTGTACTGGCAGAAGGTGTCAAAGGTCTCGGATTTCTTCCTGAGAAGATATGCCACGTGCATGGATGACCTGTCATCATGGAAGGCAACAAAATATTTGTATCCTGATAGTGTGACAACTGGCATTGTTACCAGGTCGTCGTGGACTAATCCGAGTATTTCTGATGTTCTTGTCCCAGTTGTTTTGAATGGATTGGTGTGCATTTTTTCAGCAATACATGGTTCACAGATGGGGTCCAGCTTTGCCTTGCTGTCCATGCATATTCCGGTCACCATGTTTTCACGGATAGCTCTCTGGATACCAGCTGCGTTGCGGTGCATGGTGCGCCTGTGCCATAATGAGAGGTCCATTGCTAGGGTTGCTCTAAGTGCTGCAGCATGGATTGAGTCTCGTTTGACTGGCTTCATTTTCACGTATCCCAAGAAATTGTCTCTAATAGTGGCCGTGAACAAGATTTTATCCTTGAGGGAGAAAGTCATTTTGTTGTCTTTAGCCACCATTATCACTCCTTTCTCTTTCACGAGGAAGTTGGGGTACGTGGAGGACACATGATAGAGCAATCCTATCGCTTATAACACCATTTTCTTCTGGTACAAATACAATGGTGCCGATTCCTTCTGCTTGCACAATGTTGCCATCTGTGAGGCAGACTAGGGTATCGGATTTCTCATATATTGCAAAGTATTGATGTTCTGGTGTCATAGGAGCTGAGGCGCCAGAGTCTGCTAGCCAATCGTCAGAAGTCTCATCTTTGCTGGAAGACTGAGTGATATGTGCCGTTGCTGTCGTGAAGTGCATTGGAGTGGAGACTGGGGTGAGTGTGGTGACATGGTCGACAGATTGCTTGGTCTGCACGGCGAGTTTTAGCTTTTCAATCTCTGCTTTCTGTTCGTCAATCTTCTTCTTCAAGCATTGCTCTTCTGTGTGATTGAGCTTTCTGCAGTACATGCACTTCATCTTCTCCTTTCTGTCTCCTTTCTCCTTTGGCTTGAAAGTAGCGGCAGCGGCGGCGGACGGTGTCAGGGTCCCACAATATTTCACCCTATTTTCCCTCAGTTTCCTTTCTCGGTAGTTCCCGGCCCGGCTATTCCCGTGTCACGTGCCATTGCACCCCCCTTCGTGATCTTCCTGTCGCTCTGTCGCGTTAGGTCACCATCTGTTCCCGACCATTAATCCCGTTCCCGGCCCCTCCGGTCCACTGAGTTGAGCCCTTCGTCCATGACCCATCTCTGGCCTAATCCCCTTTTGGACTATAACCCCTTTCATCTTTGTGCACTTACTAGCACCCATCGCCTTGCGCATACAGCGCGCTAATGCCTCCACCCTTCCGCTAAGCGCCTAGCGCGCCTACGCCTTCACTCCATGCACGTCTTCTTGTTAGCGCCCAATGATCTGCACATCCCTGATGATCTCCGTCCCTTTTGGGTTTCGTCCCTGACGGGATCCTCCCCGGGATTCTCCCTTCCGCTTCTTGCATGCTTCGGCCCCTGATCGTCATGACCCTCAAGCAGTGCACATTGCACTTGTGGTGTTCCACCTTCCCGTGCCTGTTGAACCGTACCTGTTCTGTCGTGAGCCTGATGGAAGGATTGATGAATGCCTTGTGCTTCGCCCACCCAATAAAGTCCGCAATACCCTCTAGAGTCGTATCGTCCCTCATCCCCGTGTAAGTTGCGCATCCCTCGTACCGTCTCCGCCGCCTCGTCATAGAGTGCCTGCATGCCCTCCCCCTTCAGCGCCTAGCGCGCCTTTCCTCCCATTTCCCAAAGTCGCGCACCCATCGCCTCGCATCTTGTACCTTGCCCCAGTGTGTTCTTCTTAGTTGTCGTCCCGCGCATCTCTTAGGCTGCGCGCGCCGAACGGTCTGTTGATAATGCCTTGCGCTTTGCCCTCCTAGTAAGGTCCCCTCTCCCTTTGTCGTGCGTTGTGCTTCTGCTACGTGCAAGTCCCTTCTGATGTCATCGTCCCTGATGCTTGTTGCCAACACGTGTTGTGCTTCTTTCCCTTTCGAGCTTCACCCATGGCTTCCTTCCCTGAATCCCTTTCCTCTTTCGTTGGTCGTGTGGATCCCTTGCAGATCATTGCGGATCCCGCGCAGATCTTGCGCATCCTTCGTGCCCCTCTTGTCTCATGTCGCGCACCTTCACCTGCAGTCCCCTAGTCGCCCTCGTTGTGGTCAATGAGTCATCACGCTCATCCCAAGCTCATGGTTGGTAATGCTTCGCGCTTTGCCCTCAGCAAAGGACCAGTAGTAACTCTCCCTTTCCCTGCGTCGGTCTCCAGTTCCTGCCTGGTCTTAGTCTTGCGTACATGTCCCACGCCTTTGCGCATCTGTTCCCACTTCCCCCTTCACCATCTCTGTCTTGGTTTGGTGTCCTGCCTCTGACTGCTGCCCTGTCTCTATCTCTTTTACTGCTCTCGCGCGTCTAACCTTACTCGCGCGAGCTGGAGTAAGAATCCCATTGTTCCCATCTGCCACCATCACGGATCTATAGTACTTCCCCATTCATCCTCGCACGCCTATCCCCTTGTCACATGCACAACAAGTTAACCACGGCCCTTCTATGATTGTAGGCACATGCTCCCTCTGCTTCTGCTTCCGCTTATTGCTCCCGCCCCTTTTCATGATGTGTTGCCATTGCCGAGTTTGTCATTGTTTGGTTATCGCGCAGCCCCATAAGTAGTCCCCTTCCTTTGAGACTCAGCTCCCTAGCTTGTTCTCTCAGGATTTCCATACTCATAGGTCTGCACGTGTACCCTCACTAGTACCCACAATAACTAACTCAGGATATCCGTACTCATAGCGCGAGTGTGTGTGCGAGTCCCAGCAGCTCCCTGAGGCCTTCGGGCCCTTGTAGGTTGGTTGGCACGTGGGTGGCCTGGGGCACAGTATGCCCCAGAGCCACTTGGGTTTTAGTCATCGCACGCATTAGTGCGTCACCCTGACAGACGGGGCAGAGGTTGACGGCGTGGATTCGGTGACAAGGATACCATGTGAGGTTTTCTTGAGGTTGTACATAGTGGGGTTGGCCTTGCGATTGATATCCTCGGTGACAAGTCATTTGCGCAGTTCCGTGATATCCCCGAGCTTGGTGTCATCTCCCAAGAGACTGGTGACAAGCATTGAGCAACTCTTTTCCTCTGATAGCGCTCTGACAATCGCCATTGCTGTCATTTCTGAGTCTAGCTTGGCGATGTCATAGTTGGTGTCACGATGTTCTTTGATGCGACACATGGCTTCGGCGACTTTGCCGGCAAAGATGTCAAGCTTCTCTCCAGTTTGGATGCACAGAGAAAAGAATTCATTTTACGTGTTGAAGCGTGAGCTAGCCTGCTTGGTAACATGGCGAGCTTTTATGGTGCTCCAGAGCTTGGCTCCATCTTCCATCTCGTGTTGCATGGCGATCTGTTCCTCTGGGCCCAGTGTGAAGAAAATGGTGCCGGCGACACATTCGTTTATCTCCATCCACCCATTTATGTCCTTCACCTCACTGATGGTTGGGGTGTCAGGTTTGATGGCAATGGGGATGGTCTTTGCACCTGAGGCAATGCGCCACCATCCTTTCATGAGAATGACGGATTTGACCTGTATAGACCAGGTTTCGTAGTTCAACACAGTGAGAGGTGGGTTTTTGGATATCTCTGGGGCGCCAGTTGATGCTGACATGATGCGTGGGGTTGGTAGTGATATGTAAGCCTTGTTGGATGTTTCTTGGTGTGCGCGTTTAGAGCAGGGCAGGCGAGGGCAGGTTTACTTCTCTGAGGCAACTCGTGCAACAGCAGAAGGGTGTGTTTTACTTCTCAGAGGCAGAAGGGATGAGACAGCACAAGGTCTCTGAATCACACAAGTCGTTACTAACTGTCCTGCACTACTCCAAAGAGTCGCTTGAAGGTACAGCTTTGGTGGGCCACTCGTCGGGTACATCTGGTACTCGATATACTTGGTGTGAGTACTTGTATGCAGGAGTGTAGGGGTGATGGATACAGGAGAGATAGGGTCTAGCCACTCGGGACTAGTCTGCTCACTGCTTAGGAACACGGACGTCCAAGAAAATCAGAATCTCTGATCATAGCAGGCGCTGTTCAGATAGGTGAGCAAGATGCCCCCTGCTTTCTGGTAAGTGCATGTGTTGATCGGAGGGGTGGATCCCAGTGCAGAGTGTTGATGCACGAGATGGTGTATGGATGTAAACACCTAGTGCAGGAGGCTCATAACCTGTTGAACACTGTTAAGCTCTGCGACGGGAGAAAGGCAACCAGAGAACATCTGGGTGCCTCCCAACACAGCTATAGTATGATGCGGAAGCAAATCGGACAGGAAATTCAACAAAATTGTATGAGACACTTTTTCCACTGCAAAAGACCTGGCTAACAACTTACAGTGCAATACGTGCGGCCCACCAATGGCTTTAAGTCACTCATACATTCCCTTTCTAGTGCATTCAAAGGCAAAACTGTCACCAAGGCCACAAAGGTGGTGCTCATGCTGCACCAGATATCTTTCTTCTTGGATTGCTCATGGTTGGTGTTCCATCCTGATCTTCCACAGGCGAAAGGTTTATAGCAAGGCAGATCAGAATCTTGTGAAGTACAAGAATTTCCCTTGATCAAATGAGCTGGGCTGGGTCGAAGGGTTGGATCAGACAGACTCGGGGTCAGTGCAACTTGGCAAGTACAAGACTTTCAACCAGCTTTATGATGATTTCTTCAAGACCATCCATGCTTCAGATGACAAAGAATTAATCAAAGGAATGAGCCAAGATGAGTTTGTTGACAAGTGCAGCTCCACTAGGATCCTAGGAGAGAAATGGTGTTGGCTGGTATCAGTCAGTGAGTAATCAGCAAGATTTGAAGAGGCTTATTTAATATTGTATTCTGAACATCATCAGTACATATTTTGGTGCTCATAGCCTGTGTTACTGAAGTCATCCCACTGTCAAGTATCTCCTTGGGCAACATCGGAAAAGTGGCACAAATCCTGTGGCGACCATGTTAACTGGGGTCCATCCACATCTATTTTTTGGTCAAGGACATCAATTTTCATGTCTAAGTCCTGAGTTTCAGGAACTAAACTTGTGGCAGTGGATTTATGAGAGGCATGTGTGAACTTGGGCAATCTGAAGCTGTGAGACCACCCAAACACATTTTTCTATCCTATGCATATTAATGCACATACAGTTGAGTTGCTCATAATGGATCAGCACATAATCAAAGTCCGTAATAACAGGTTGAGTTTGGTTAGTCAGGTGTTTGCGCAACCTGAGTGTCTGTGATAATGGATATCACATACTGGGTAGCCCAATCAGCCATGAAATTGGGTCAGGACTGAGATCCTGAGCAGTGAATTGGGCCATTTGGCCGGCCCCTCAAGTGTCCTGAGATTGTTAATTGAAATTTTCTGCCTCTTGCCTGCTCACCACCTACTCTCATCTCCTTATCAGGCCTAAAGCTACAAAATCTGCCACTTCTGACTCAACTGCAACAAGAATAACTGCTGCAGAGACGGCTTTTGCCACTTGTCAAAAATAATGCCCAACCTCACTTGAAGCACAATTGGGACAACAATAATATCTCAATATAAAGTGCAAGTGAAGGGGTACATCTGTTGATGTGAGAGGGAGACAGAGTGATAGACTCAAATGACCGGCTTTCTGGCATATTTCTCGTGAGCAACACCATTTAAACCTGAGCTCTTGTACTCTAGAAACAATTTATATACACTATTCAACATAGATGTAGCAGATCACATGGTTCGCATTGGGTCATGATGAAACCAGAGCCTAAGTCAGCTTGCTGGTATTTTCTGGAGTTGTGGTTAATGGAAGTCTGTAATAACGGGTAGCTTTTGGGCCAGTCCCGATGTCTACCCATTACCAGCAACTTGACTGTATTAAACTTTTGCATGTACTTTGTCGCTGCTTGTTTGCAATGCCATTGATCAGTGCAACCAGATCCAAATGTTTTGGACTGAGCAGAGTGAGCAGAGCAAGCATGCCCAAGTGCAGAACACTGCTTCACAAGTGGTGAAAGCACAAATTTTCCACTCAAACACATTGAGATTGCATGATTTCAAGCTTGTTGGCAATTCTGAGAGCTGAAGCGGCACTTTTTGCCACTCTTCAATTGAATAGGGGCACAGGCCATGATCAGTAGTGTTTGACAGTGGCAATAGCACTTTGTGCCACTTTGGACACTCAAAAACCTCAGCTAGATGCTCTCATGCAGATCACCTTTTCCTGATGAAGTGACTGGTATATAAAGGCATCATGAGCAAACATCCACATGGGGGGAGCCCATCGCTGCAACCTTGCAACAGCCCTCACTCCACACCTCGACAAGCCTGAGCTATAATACACCACAGTCCTCTATAATACTATGGAGTTTTATTTGTACATTGTGCATTCCGCTGTGAGTTGCATGCCTTATACATGACATTTAGACCACATTCCCAGACTTATGTGCTTGTCCTGTTCCTGTTGCTTGTAGTTCTGGACAGGCTCATCAGCAAGACACAAAACTGCGGGCAAAGAGAGCAGGTGTATTGCGCTAGCAAGGGTAAAAGCAGCCCTAAGCGCTATCAGTACCTTTCTGTTGTCGCATTTGCACTGCCATCACTTTGAATACTCACCAGTGCTAGGTTCCGGTTTCCTCATGCAGGATATCGGGATCTCCAGCAGGGTCACCAACTTGCACCCTTCAAAACCACTGCATTGCACATTACCACCTCTGAAATAGCTTGAATTCAAGGGGCGCATGATGCATCACGTGAAGCCACGGTCGTATTAGTACAGTACCAGACCCATGTCAACATTATACAAGTGCTTCCTCTCTGGGGCTCATGCCGCACCAAAGATACCTCCACTCGCAGTCAGCTCGGCACCAAGCTTGTATCCCGCAACCTGTTGTCGCGACAAGCATATGAGAACAGAGAGAGAGAGACGCAGGACCGAACTCACACGATCCCAGTCCATCTTCTGCTTTGTGAGGGGCAGGGCCCTCCTGAGGCTGCGGAAGGACTTTTCGGCCATGTCGCTGAAAGTTGCGCTGAGGCCGGACTGGTGGGCGGACTCTTCGCGCTGGATGAGGGCGACGATCTTGCTCGCGGTGGCGAGGTCGGACTGGGATCGCGCGGCTACGGGCACGGCGATCGACGGCGCGTGTGTCGTTGCGAGTTGGACCTGCGCACCAAGATGTTAGAGGTCGTTTAGGACAGCAGACGAGATGCGCACATTGCCTTGCTCGTAGTAGTGCACGGTGACGAGGATGTTGCCGACGATGATTGGCCCGCCGTCCTCACTGTCTTTGTTCGCAAAATCAAGGATGTATTCAGACCGCCAGCGGCCGCTCCAGAAGTTGGGTGGGTTGTACTTGTTGGAGACGAGCTGGAGGACGAATTCGGAGCCGGAGCCTGAGGACGTGGGTCGCGCGAACACAGAGGCGACGCCCTCGTGAAAGTGATCTGAGACATAGGCAAGCAGCGCGCGTTCGAGAGCTTCTCTGAAGCAGAATGAGGTGCGGCGATGCGACGAGATTGGGTTGCGCACCTGAATGGCTCGGCGTCGGCATCGGGCTCGTATGGCTGTGGGTCTGTGGCTTCCTGTATCGCCCAAATGAGCAAGAAGAAATCAACGATGGGCAAAGTGTACGGACGAGTCTGAGATGGTCGAATACGAAGCTGGTCTTGCTGCGCGGGTCGACGAATCGAGGATTGTCACCAGGAAGTTGGCCAGCCTGGCTGATGATGACTTGATGATCGTGGCCAGGGACGTCGACAGTGGTGAACTGAGTGATGTTGTACTCAAGAAGTGCAGGAAGGATGCCGGTTTGAAGTGCTTCGTCGTCCTCAATGATGGCGCGGACATCTGCGCAGGCTCAAAACAAGTGATAGGGACGGGGATCGGCCGCGCGCACCGTTGAGGACATCGTTGATCTCGCCGGGCGGGCTTTGAAGTAGGAACGACGACGCGATCTGAATTCTTTCGTCTGCGCTCATCGTAGATCCTGGTCAGGCCGTGCACTCGGGAGATTCCGGCGTTTCGGTGTTTGTGCGCGTGTGTGTGTGACGCCATGCGTGCGTGGGTCAGGACAAGGCCAGGACGAGCACAACGGCGTTGGCGAGGTGCGTCGAGTGAGGTGATTTTGGATGAGTTGGATGAGACGGCGGGCACCGCGCGGCATCGCGCCGGCGTGAGGACAAGGCGCTGAGCGAGCAATGCGCGGGGTCCCGGCACCATCCCGAACGACTTGCGTGAATGACAAAGACCGGCTCCCGAAAATGCGCAATAAAATTCGGTTTTCGCAATGAAATTTGATGATTAAAAGCTTTAATTTTGCAAAGTTGGGAGCAGGCACAACCGCCGCGGTCGATTGGAGCTGTTGGTATGGACGTCATCAGTAGCAAAAGTGACCGTGCGGGATTTGGCAAGCGCCTGTGTGCGCCTTGCCCTCTCGCTCTTCGCGTTCCCCTCCCCGTCGTCCAATGAGCGACTCGAGCCCGTCCAGAACGATGAGCACAACGCCAGCATCAGACGCCGCGCTCCAGGGTCGTATCCCACTCGCTCAGCCTGGGCAAACAGGGCCACGACCGGTCACTGGTCGCTGGCAGAGCACCCGTCTACGCGTCGAGGGCTTTGCAGCACGTCCTAGAGCTCAGACTGTCAGCTCCCCGACTGCTCCCGCGCCTCCCGACGATTACCTCGCCGCGCGGTCAGTGCCCACCACGGGCGACCCCAATGACCCAGACTTCAAACCAGGTCTACCCCAGCGTCGCCGTTCCCGCACTCTCTCACTATCTAATCCTCTCAAACGCCAGTCTCGGCCACCAGTCATCTCCCCCGTTGAGGAGCACCAGCAGAGCAACATTCCTCCGAGCCCTGATGATATCGACCCAAACTACATCCAGGCACGCAACCGCTACAACCAGCAGGTCGTAGACTTTCTAGATGCCATAGGTAATGCACTTCATCGGCTTAGTATTCTCAACTGATTTGGTCATCCAGACCCTGAGGTTTCCACCATGACTAACCTCGCGGATGTACAAAACTCCCTCTTTGTGCCCAACCTGGGTGCTTACCTTGACCGCTCTCGCCCATTCCGTCTCACAAGACCGCCTGAAAAGCCCAAGCTCGACGTCGAAAAGCCCCTGCCAGAGCCTCCGATCGACGGCGTCGAGCGGCACGACACCGACGCGAGTAGCATCATCCGCGCGGGCGAGTACCTCGTCATGCCCGCGGGCTGTGTCGACTGGGGCAAGCTTACCGATAAGGAGCGCCGCGAACTCGACGAGTACGTGCACTTCCTACTCACGTCCAAGCGCGAGCGCATGCGGCGCGCGTGGCGCGGCTTCAAGCAGTACGTCGGCACTCCGCTCGGCGCCTTTGTCGTCACGTACGCGTCGCTGCTCACCTTCTGGGGCGCAACCTGGGTCCTCTTCATCATCGGCTGGCTGTCGGGCGGCTCGCGTCAAAAGTACTTTATCGAGATTTGCGACCAGATCCTCACCGCGCTCTTCTGCACCGTCGGAATTGGTCTCGCGCCGTTCCGCGCCGTCGATACCTACCATATGATCAATATCGCGCGCCTGCATACGAAGAGCTTGCGGCTGCGCGACGAGCGGCATCTGGAGCCGCTCCCAGATAAGAACGATCTGCCCGCGGACGAGGCCACGAAGCGGCGGGAGCGCGTTTTAAGCGAGCGTGAGCAACTCCTGCTCGAGTACCATCAGAACAAGTTCTCCAGCAGCCACAGTGAGCATGACTTCGGTCTCAAGCGACTGCCATCTGGCTGACATCACTCCTTCCAGCCTTCTACCGCCCGCACGAGACCGACACGCACCGCGCGTTCCCGCTCGACCTGCTCATCGCGGTTGTGTGCATCCTGGACTGCCACTCGCTCTTCCAGATCGCCCTCGGCAGCGCGACCTGGAGCATCTCGTACCACAAAGAGTACAAGTCGATCTTGACGTCCGTCATCCTAAGTCTGTCGATCTCGTGCAACATCACAGGCGGCGTGATCATCGCGATCGGGAACCGGCGCACGCGCAAGCAGGACGTGCTCGAGCGACGGCTGCACGAGGCGCTGAGCGAGGAGGCGATCCGGCGCAAGGAGAAGGCGCACCGCAAGCAGATCATGCACGAGTCGCTCGAGCACAAGGAGGCGCGGCTCAAGGCCGAGAAGGAGGCCGAGCCCGGTGTCATGGAGCAGGTCAAGGACAAGGTGACGGACGAGGTCGGCGCCGGCAGCAGTACGGGCCTGCTCGACCGCATTACGGGGCGCCGCTCGGAGGACCTGGGGTCACGCCATGGGCGTAAGACGAGTCGCGACTTGCACGACCTTGAGCGGTCCGGCAGCGCGAGCGCCGTGCTCGAGAAGCGGCGCGGGACCGACTCAACGCTTGTCCCGTCGCCGGTCGTACCGCAACATGCCAAGAGTGCTAAAGGTAGCCTGGATATGGGATACGCCAAGAGGGCCGCGTTGGATAAGGCCGAGACGCCGAAGACGGTCCACGAGACCGACGACGAGCATCGGTGAGGGGTTTGGTTAGATCTTACGAATCGACATGATGCGCCGCTCTTTTCTAATGAACACACACCCATCGTAATGTTGTGCGCGAACCCCACTGTACACGCACGCACAGGGATAGTACAAAATGTAATACATCAACTCTGCACATTCGCGACGGCCTACGAGCTACCGGGGTGGCAATAGCTGGCCACTGTCACACTGATTCCTGTAAGCACAGGGGGTATTTCTAAACTTCAACTTTAATAATATAATCGAGATTGTACGCCCGCACGTGTTGCAAATGGCAGTAGGTGCCTGCACCGAGCACTTTGGGATTTCTTAATCCTGCCCTCCCACTTCATACAGTTCGGAACATCGGTTATATACTCCTCCGCGTCGGTCCGACTTCGGTTGTAGAGTCGGTGATATGCCTGCGACAAGCTGTGCAGTCTTACTTGACAAATCTCGAAATGGGAGGCATGGAAGCAATCAGTTCCTATCGCTTCCGCTTTTCACGATGGATATCCTCAAAGATGCCGGCGAAATTGCCCAGCCACTACGAGGAAGAGGCAACCTTGACCTTCCAATAGAGCTGATCTCGGACGTCATCGACCTGGCGGCGTTGGATAATCGTGACACTGACCTCTTCTGGACGCTAAATCTTGCGTTGGTATCACCCACCGTTCGGCACATTGCCATGACTCGAGCCTATGAGATTATCATGCTCAGCGTAGCTCGCAGCTCTAAAAAGGGCAACAGAGCTCAACGCGATATCGCGTTCCTTCTCTGGTTGTTGCGCGATCCTGATGCTGGACCGCGCCGATATATCAAGCATCTCGTCATCGCTGGAGACCACGTGAGGTCAAACGAGTTTTCGGAGCTCGATGAGAACCCTGCATCCCCCTGGAACCTCGGTTGTCTCTCCGTCGAATGGCAGCTCGGACGCTTGGAGGACCTGTTCTTCCAGGCAGGACTCCGTCCTAGCAGCTCCCGCATATTCAATAGTGTCGATGTTGAGCACCGTCGCATCTCTGGAATGCCTCTAACTCCATACACGTGGGCCAGCACGCATTCTGCCGGGCTTGATTTCTGCACGCTCCATCTATGGCCGTGGAAACGGAGGCGCAATGAGGTCAAGCTCCATCACACGGCCTCTGCACTCGGAAAGCTCTCAATTGCAAGAGGGCAGGAGAGTTCCAAAACCATATTCATCAGCATCGGTGATGCTAACTCAGGCTTTGACGACCTCAGCCTAGAGGTCATCGAGGATGTCTTCATCCTACTGCTTGACGACAGCCTTCAGCAGCACGAACTCGTTTTACTTTGCGAAAATAAATATTCGTACAAGAATCATACTCTTGACGAGATTCTTCAGCATGCTGCGGCGCAGCGAGCCGATGTTGATGGCCAAGCTCTGTTACGCCGAGTACGAGTTGCCCGCCAGACGAGTCATCACGCCGCCGTGCTCAAAGCCAACCCGTACATGGCCTTTCTTCGCTTAGAAGCAGATGTTATGCGTCAACTTGTTTCTTAGTAAGCGTGTTAACAGCATCTACCGCAATGCGACCTTGGAACTGCATGTGATGGAAAGCACATATGAGCAAGCAGCAGATCGCAGACCTATCGCGCAATGTCATATACAGGAAGAACAATCTGAATGGGTTGAAGGTTAGATATTACAGGTGGCGGAGGGGCCAGAGTTCAGTAATTGCACAGGTCAAGTATGAGGACGAAATCATACGGCAAGGGACAGAGACAGGGGTACGCGCACAGGATCGGGACAGCGGGTAAGAGCACGAAGAGGATCGACGAGCAGCGCGAGAAGACGAGACGAAGAACACCTGAAAAGAGCTAAGAGCTGCCAAAAACATCGATACGCCAGTTACGTCCAGCCACGTGCAGCACCGCGTCCACCTCCGTGTCCGCGCTCACGCGTAATGACAAACATTGCGTCACGTAGCGTCAACGTGCGCTCGGGTACATGTGCGAGTGCAGGCGTCGCGCTGGCATATCCGGTGGCGCCAGCAGCGGAGGCTTTGCCCTTGCCCCCCGGCACGAATTGTTTTGCCTTACCATTCGTTGCAGCAGGTGATGCAGCAGTTCCACTTGCCCCAGGTGTTGCTGCAGGCGTGCTCGGTGCTGAGTCGGCGCCATTCGTTGCTTTCGACTTGATCTTTGGCGGTCCTGAGCCAGCGCCGTCCGTCATCCAAGCGTACTTCTTCGTTGAAATGCCCGCGGCTTGGCTAGCGACGGCGTTGCTCATCTTCTTGCGCACATCCTCGCTCATGTTGCGGTTCGACGGCTCCTTCTTGCGCTTTTTCTTTGCTGGCCCATCATCGTCGTCGAACATGCCCCCGTCCATCGGCGTCATAGGCGGCGGTGCCTGCATCGCCGCGAGAGCCGCTGCCTGGGCGTCGAGGCGCTCCTTGCGCTCCTTGCGCGTCCGCTGCTCTTCCTCGCGTTCCGCTTTCTCGAGCGCGCGCAGTTGTAGTCCCACATCCCGCCGCACTGTGTGGTGCCACATCGGTGTCGCGCCTGTCGCCTCTTCGCTTTGACCCTGCGCGTGCTCTGGCTCGTTGTGCGGGTCCCAGATTCCTGCGGGCCGCGACACGCCCGCACCGGTGCGATGTTGCTCTGCTGCAAGCATCGCGGTGAGGAGACCCGTCAAGCGCGCCTTGAGTGCGAGGGCGAGATATTGCACGGCTTCGTCTTGGGCGCCGCGTGCAAGCCTGTGATGTCGTGCGACGTTGTTGACAGTTGTAGCCAGCGTCTTGGTATCGACCTGCGCGGACCGCTTGGTCCTGTCGCCAGAGTCTGCCCACCGCCTGTGGCTGCCGGCCTGTTGCCGCAGGTTTTCTTCTTCCGCCTGAAGGGGAGCGAGTGAGCAGTGGGGCTAACAACCACACTTGTATGCTCACCTTGAGATCAACACCGGCACTCGCAAGAGAGTCATTCAAGGTCGAGACATCGTGTAGTTCACCACCTGGACCACCGCCTGAAGATGATCCGGCTGTTGGACCACTCGTTCGTTGATGAGGTGCGGGGAGCTGAGGTGGAGGTTGTGGTGTCATCTGGATGGTTTGGTACGAGAAACCAGGCGGCGCGCGAGGGAACTGTTGGTTGGGTGCCCCTGCCGGAATGAAGCCAAATGGATATCTGAGAGACAAAGTAAGACCCAGCATGGGAGGAAAGAACGAAGTTATCACCCTGGGACTCCAGGAGGTGGACCACCAAGTGCGGGGTCAATGGCCATTGCTGTTGTAAGGTTATACAGAATATGATTAGCGTCAGCATACACATCTATCAATGACTAGACTTACGCCATCCTTGCGCAAATGGGGGCGGGTATGGTCCTGGGACTGGCGCGCCGCCCATAGGCGGCCCAACGAGCTGACCAGGCTGCGGCGCGCTGGGTTCAGTTTTGACCTTCTTTCCGCCTCGCGCAGCTCCCGACATTGTCGCAAAGCTTTGAGGGCGGGTAGCAAGAAGGTGCGACGAACGGCGGCGCTCTGGCAGCAAAGTGCGGAAAGCTGATAGAAAAGGTGCAGATTCGGGCTCCGACATTTGCTCCTTGCCCTTCAATGCGCACCTTCCCCCGTTGTGCCTGAAGTAGCGACCTTCGAGATTGCGCACCCTCTGTTTAACTATTAGTACCGCCTCTTTTGACTGATTTGGAGGCTGAGGAAGGTTCATCGCTCCTCAGTGCCGGTAGACGCGGCGAAGTTGACCTTGGGTCCGCGAGTGGCTTGAGCGCTTCTTTTGCTAGTGCTGTCTTTGTACAAACCAGTAGTAGCTGGCAGATCGTTCCATGCTTTCATTCCAACTGGAAGTAACCAGCTTAGCTATATCACTTCAGATGTAACAGATGCCATTTTCATTTCGAGCTCATACCTGCAAGTTCACGACGATCTTATCTCTCCTGGCATTCATTTTCTCATTACTACCTGCAATCAGCCCCACGGTTGTCGTTGACGAGCGGGTCCGTCGAGAGAAGTGGGAACACAACAAATACATCGCGATTGACCCCTTCTGGCTCGGACAGTTGTTTACGAAAGCTCATAGCACGCTGTTTAGCAAGTCATTCCTAACCATCGCAAGGCCGAACAATCAAAGTAGTGGGTCGTCTAGAGTTTGTCCCGGAGACTGTATTAGTTTGGGTCCTACTAGTTCTGAGCTCATACCTTAGGTTAGCTTTGTACGCACAGCCTTCCTACCGCAGCAAAGCTCGGCTGGAGCATTACTACGATAATTTGATGGCATGCGACGCAATTTTTGCTCCGCTCACGAGCGTGGGTACCGGGGACATGACTGGATGTCACTTGCTGGGATTCATAGCTCGTCGGTGTCGCGAAAACTCGTCCTGTACGACCGACCTGGCGAGATGGCTCGCTTTATCCTGAATTGCATTGCTCCAATCGATCTCGTGCTATGATTTCCCCTGATTTCCGTATTTCATTTGATTTCAAGAGACCGTGCCTCCGACCGCCTTGAGCACCCCGTCCGACCTAACATATTCCGACTTTGTATGCTCGTTACTGCGTTCTTTATGCTGCATCGTAATCCGTCGGATTGACAGCCATTCGATGCCAAATCGTAAGTCGGGAGTTTCATGATGAGCCTGTGATCGTTACACGGGAACAAGGCGCCGTCTTTCCCGCACCAAGTCTGCCTCCAAGCGAAAAAGAGCTAATTCTGGGTTCGAGTTCGACAGTGCGGCATGCCCAATCATTCGGCCTGCAACCCACACCCGGTGCATCAGCTGTTGATCATCGATATCGGCTCGAGCATCTGCGGCATCGCATAGTATTTGGTTTAAGGTGCGATTTTGATATGCATAGTCGTCGTCGCAAAGCAGAACTAGTTGGAACGGCCGAAAAGCGTCATCGAGGAGGAGGCCGAAGATATCTTCCACAACATCGGGACTAAGCTCGTCAAAGCCTGAATTTGGGTCCCCAATGCCAATTACAATGATTTTTTCCCGCTCTCGCTCGGTGGAAATATTCCCAGGCATCCAGTAGGTGTAACGCAGTACTATGCCATTGTGCCGCGGTTTGCGCGGCCATATATGGAGCATCATAGAGAGACGCCTTGCGAGGGTATCTCCTTTGATCCATGCGTAAGCACGCGGTAGGCTTCCAGTGACGTGTACAATAGTAGTAAGGTCGTTTCCGCATATCCGGATGTTCCGAGGACGAATTCCTACTTTGAGTAATGCCTCTTGTGCGTCCAACTCGTAAAAGGAGCTAGAGAGGGAGACACAGTCGAGGTCCCAGGACGATGTGACAACTTTTTCTAGCTCCGAAGCGATGGTACTCGCTTTATAAACACTCCGATGGTTCCGAGGTGCCTTATGTATCGGCGTGGTGCGGCATTAGGATTGTGAAGGAGCCAGATAAAGAACGCAGTTTCGCGTCTGTGTCTGTTGGTCTGGTCGCGATTATCGTAGAAAACGTGTAGTATGGTAATTTCGTATGCACGATGCATGACAATGTGTCGAAAGGTACGCGATATCAGCGAAAGATTGAGCGTCCAGAAGCGGTCGATGTCACGATTGATCAAGACCGCTAAATCGATCACATCCAAGATCAACTCTGTCGGCAGTTCAAAATTGCTGTTTTGCACCGAAGGCTGTCCAAAATCGGTCCAGAAGTTACGAGGGCAGCCATCCTGACGACGAAAGAAAAGCACAAGCAAGAACGTGGACGGAACCTGATGATCTTGTCACGGAATCTACAAGTCTCAGCCACTTTCAATCAATTGAAGTGCTTGCGAATTCCGTATGACCACAAATTCGTTGCAAGGGTGAAGACGAAACTGGTACATGGCCACGTCCAACCCTATCTATACCTCACAGCTCGCCGACGAGCCCACACTCATTACTGTCATATCTTTGGTACTCGTGCTCGCCGCCGGCCTGCACCTCCACTCAGCCGCTGACTTGGAATGAGAATATATTGTCGCGATGCAAGCCAAGAAATTTCAAGTACACTAACCTTTATTGAGATCATTGAAAATCGAATTGCTCACCGAGCCCTTTGGTGCCTCAGGCTCTCTATATTAATAATGAAGTGCGCCATGGAGGTCCTCAAGCGCCTCTTATATCGGAAAGGTGCATATGACGATGGTGAACGAGTGACGGACATACAGAGCAGGTATGACACCGGTCGGTGTCACGATTGTCCAAGACCGCCATACCAGTGGCGTTTTCAAAATCAGTTCGTATGGCAGGCTGAGACCACCGACGGCTTGCTTGAGAGTAGCCATCCTGAAACTCGAATGCTTCCGGCTATGCGACAGCCCGAGGGTTTGCCACCAGTCGTATTCATCGACGAAACTACGATAGGGATGCTCAGGTAGCACGTCAATCTTGAGAACTGAAAGTCTTACCGCAGATATTCGCACTTCACCTTAGACGCCTTTTCCAACGTCGCTATGCTCATACTCATGCGTGTTCTCTGTGAAGGTGGCATCCGCAAGCCACCGCGGCTTCCGGAGCAATTGGAGAAGGCAGTGCATCGACCCATATGTATCAGCGAGGTCGAAGATATGCGTCTCAGTCTCAACGCATTGCAAACAAAACGTGGTGAGCGAGTAGTTGAAACTGCGTGATTTCCTCCGTTTCAAGCCTCGCTCTTGACAGCAAGCTGGATGCAAAGTCTCAGGAACTACGACAGCTATAAACTGGGCTCGCTTCGGACCGCCGTCATCGTCTGGGGTGAAAGCCGAGGTGTCTCTTTTCTTTAACCTAGTCGGCTGAAACAAGCGATTCTCAAATCGCACCAGGGGCAATGGCAAGGTCCATACTTGAGCAAAACTGCTTGCTCGCCAGGTACCACGCGAAGTAGGCCCACGCCCGTCGTATAACTGTGTCAAGTCGGTCAATGATGACCCTTGAGTGTCCCACAGGGGCTATGATACATTGCAAGGACGGAACCAAAGTCGATACATGGATGGCGGAGATGATGCACGGTTTAGGCACGAAGGATAGCCTTATTTCCTTGCGAATGTGACCTGAAGCATGCGTGAGCAATAACTGAGATGAATGCTAAGATGCGGACCTTGATCTTGGTCTCGCCGTCGATTCTGTGGTTGTGCAGAGCCTCCTTGGCGGCCGTCGCGCTGGCCTCGTCGACGTACTCGACGAAGGCAATGTCCTTCTTGACGGGCACGAGACGGACTTCGTGCAGGTTCGGGTACCTGTCGCGCTGTGAGCTTAAAACGGTCGAAAGTACACGGGAAAGAGAACATACTGGGAGAACAGCTGGTTGAGCTGCTCCTTGGTGACCGATTCGGGCAGGTTCTGGAGGAAGAGAATCTTGTTCGGCGGGAGATACTCGTCGGGCATGAGAACGTTTGGGCGCTTCGTCGCGGGGACCGGCGCAGCGCCCTCGACTGGCACACACAAATATTAGTCAAGCAGATGTAAAAACTGAATGTTGACAAACCTTTCTCTGCTTTGCGCTTTGCGCGCAGTTTGACGGCGTGCGGATTCTGGAAGCGTTGTCGTCGCTTGTGCTCGAGGCGCACTGCCTTGTGCTTGTCGAGCTCCGCACTATCGAGCTGAGCAATCACTGCGTCTGACCGCGTACGCGCAAAAGTTATTTGCTGCATGAGTGTGATGAGTATTCGGCGAGTCAGTCAGATTCGCGGACAAACGGACCATAGGTTTTTGGTAAAGCGGGAGGCCTTTGACTTCGCGCATTGCCTTGGCCGCGGTCTCCTTGTCGTCAAAGCTGACGAATGCCTACATTTGATGGTTAAGCGCATTGAAATAACGGCGAGTTGAGGATGCGCACCTGACCGCGCATGCGAAGGTTTGCATGAGCCACGACGTCGAGCACGGGGCCATACAGTTTGAATAGGTTCTTGAGCGTTTGCTTCATTACTATTCATTGCTAATGTCAGTCGTGAAGCGAGGCTAGTGGAAAGTAAGGTGCGCACCTGCAATCTTGATTTTCTCGTTGAGATTTTGGATGTATAATGTCTCCGACTCGTGCACCTCGGGCACGGCGGTGGGAACCTCGGGCATTTCGATGTCGCCGCTGACTGGCGCCGGCGCAGACGTATCCGGCATCGCGACGTCGGCCATCCTGGTCAAGATGCACTCGAGCGGAGTTCGCGCGACAAAGGGTTTTAGCTTTCTCTTCCTCTCAATCTTCTCAAACCGCACCATCATGAACTTTATATTGCGTGTTTAATGTCAGACGTCAATCATTGACGATAAATGGGACCTGGCCGTAGTTAAAGTAGTATGGGCCGTATTTCCTGTCGTAAGCCAGTGTTCCCTCAGCCGACCTGCTCTTGGAAGCCCAGCTGCGTGGTGCAAACACGCCATGACTACCTCGATAGGTAGCAGCTCGATCGATTTGCCGCGGGCAGGAGATGTGTTCAGCTTCCCTGCGTTCCGGATGTCAAAGAACAGAGCCCGCGCAGGGTCTTTTTTTTGCGGTTGCGTTATTTCAGGTTTCCGGCGGTTATCAAACTTCCATTCACATGAACCGACAAGTGCAGTCACCTTTGTATTATTCAACACTTGAACATATTGGTCAGACCTCGTTACCCTTGCCTCGTCCACTTCTCCACTCTAGCAAATCACTAAAAAGAGCACTAATTTTGTCTTGGGCGTGTGTTAACTGCGCAAAAGTGCGCAAGGTCTCCAGCAAAAGCAGAACTTTTGGTCAGGCCGCTCGCTTGCCCCACATCATGAGAATGAAATGACCATCATATTTTTGTCAATATACAGCTCCTGCATGTCGTTTTTTGTCCATCGAAGCTAGTATCTCCGGAACACCGAATATCTTTGCGCTAGTGTTCACAACCATTATTTCGTATCCCCACCTCTAGCTCTCGCGTCTCTATTCACAGCAGCCCCACCGAAAGGTGTTGTTATTATTTCTCAGCACGATTTATCTTGCTCCACTTCTTCCGTAGTCACTTGACAATACTTTAAATTGCCAATGTTCTTTGCCTTCAACAGACTCTCCGCGTATGAATTCAACCCAAAACCACGGCGCATCAAGTTTGGCACTGGCGACGATTCCAATGCCTAGCGCGATTGTATGTGTGCTGCACGGGACTTTTATCTCCCGCCGAGCCTCTGTACTCTTCACACCTCTGACACGTGGACATGCATTCATTCGTGATGTCACATATCTCAGGTTCTTCGCGCCTTTCGTATTCTCTGCCCACATCGGGTGCGATATTAGACGCCCTGTCGCCGGATTGGGCGAACCGCGATCACCTGAAAAGCCCATGCAAATTTCTGGTTCCGCTCACAAAATCTTTGGCCACCGGCCACCACACGCATTCCCCTCCCCTCTAACGAACCTCACATCTAACGACCATGGACGTCCGTACCCGCCCCTTCGCATGCCCTGTCGCAATCCTAATCCAACTCTAATCCGATCAGCCCGCATTCATTCAAAATTTACACGGCCTGCTTGAGCAGGCCACTCAGGCGCAGACCGCCACCGTCAAGGCCGTGCGTCTCCTCGCTCCCGATCTCACTCTGCTTGCATATGCTGACCACCAAAGACTGCAGGCGACGACTGCCATCAAGCGGGATTACTACAAGAACCCGCAGACTATTCCGGCCCTTTTTGAAATCATCGCAACATCGCACAACGATGCCGTGAGTGTTCATGCCTCGAACACGTGCACATGCTTCGCCTGCTATAGACCCTTGACTTCCAATGTGCCTCGAGTGCACGGATGCCGACCTGCATGTCCCCATCGACGAATGTCCTGACCGCACCGTGACCCGATCGCTGCATCCCGGCCGCTATTCCGCCGCCACTTCCATGCATCTAACATGTTCAAATTCAGGTCCGCCAACTGGCTGCCGTCGAGCTTCGCAAACGTATCAACGCAGATGAGAACAATCTATGGACTGCGCTCCCACCAGACATGCGCACAGTCATCAAGCAAAAGTCCCTTGCAAATCTCCCTCACAGAGACTCAGTACGTCGTCTCGGTCCCGTCGTGCCAGTCACTCCATGTCTGACTCGCCCCCAGACGTCTCGTACGCCACTCGACCGCGCGTGCAATCTCCGCCATCGCAAACATCGAGCTGCCCCTCGGCACTTGGCCCGAGCTACTCGCTTTCCTCGACCAGTCATGTAGCAGCCCAACTGCCACCCACCGCGAGGTCGGCATCTTCGTCATGCACACCGTCCTCGAATCCATCGTCGAGCATCCCCAGTATGCATCACAGATCCCCAGCTTCATGGAGCTCTTCTCCCGCCTGCTCCAGGACCCCGAGTCGCTTGACGTCCGCGTCACCACCATCCGCTCGCTCGGTATCCTCGCCGAATACGTCGGCGAGCGTGACAAGGAGGACATTAAGCGCTTTGCGTCTCTCCTACCTGGCATGATCACGGTGCTCGGTCAGTGTATCGTTAACGACGATGAGCCCAACTCGCGCCATATTTTCGACGTCCTCGAGACGCTGCTTATTCTCGAGGCACCCATCATCGGCAAGTACACCGCCGACTTCGTGCAGGCGTTCGTCGGGTGGGCCAACAACAAGGACATCACGAGCGAACTGCGCATCATGTCACTCAACTCGCTCAACTGGGTCGTCAAGTACAAAAAGTCCAAGGTGCAGAGCCTTGGCCTTGCGCCTCAGATCATCCAGTCGCTCATCCCAGCCATTGGCGACCCCGAGGACGATCTCGACGGCGAGAGCGTTTATCGCTCGGCGCTGCGTGTGCTCGATGAGCTTGCACTCAAGCTGCCGCCGTCGCAGGTTTTCCCACCCATTCTCTCAACCGCGCAGCAGTGCATTCAAAATCCGGATCCACAGATCCGACGGGCGGGTCTGTTGGCGCTCGGCGTGAGCGTCGAAGGCTGCTCGGACTACATGCAGAGCCAGATGTCCGCGGTTTGGCCCATCATGGAGGCGGGCTTCAACGACCCGGACGCAATCGTGCGCAAGGCGAGCTGCAATGCGGTCTGCTCGATCTGCGAGTACCTCGAGGATGAGTGCGTCGAGCGGCATGCGGTGCTCGTTCCCGGGCTTCTCGCGCTCATGGGCGACGACGCGACGCAAAAGGACGCGACGACCGCGCTCGACTCGCTGCTCGAGTCGCTCCCCGGCGTTATCGGACAGTACCTGCCTACGCTCATGGAGCGCTTCGTATACCTGCTGGACACCGCCCCGCTCAAGGTCAAGGCGCTCGTCACGGCCGCGATCGGCTCGACGGCCGCAGCAGCGCGTCAAGAGTTCATCGTGTACTTCGAGCCGCTGATGGCCAAGTTCGACCCGTTCCTGTCGCTGTCGGACGAGGGCGACGAGGGCGAGCTGCGTGGGATCGCGATGGACTCGATCGGCACGCTCGCGGACGCTGTGGGTCGTGAGGCGTTCGGGCCGTACTTCCACCCGATGATGGCCAAGTCGTTCGAGATGCTCGAGACGACGCGCGCGCCGCGCATGCGCGAGTGCGCGTACATCCTGTGGGGCGTGCTCGCAAGCGTGTACGATGATGACTTTGCGCAGTACCTCCCGCGCTGCGTCGTCCCGCTCATCGAGAGCTGCAAGAAGGCCGAAGTGGGCGAGGATCCCGCCGAAGGTGCGACGGAGGCGAGTGCGATCCCCATCTCTGAGGACGACATTATCGGCGATGAGGATCTTGAAGGCATCAACCTCGAGGTCAACAGCGCCGTCACGATCGAGAAGGAGGTTGCCGTCGACACGCTCGGAACACTCTTTGTGCACACCAAGGGTGCCTTCATGCCGTTTGTCGAGCAGTGCGCCATGGTCCTCATCGAGATTCTCGACCACTACTACGAGGGCATCCGCAAGGCCGGCGTCAACTCGCTCTTTGAGTTTGTGCAGACCTTCTACAAGCTGTCGAATCCTCCTAAATGGGAGGCTGGCTTCCCGCCGGTGAGCCAGATCGTCTAGCTTGGGTATATCACTGCATTGCTCATCGTCCTATCTGCAGGCTGTACCGCTCCATGACACTGTCAACGATCTGGTTCAGCACTCGCTCGCAGCTCTCATCCAGATGTACTCTACGGAAGACGATAAGTGAGTCTCTTGTTCTAGCTGTGGCTCCCTGCGCCGTCTTGCTTGCTACGTGATGAAAGATTTACTCAGCTCACTCCGACGCCACGAGCGAAATGAGTTTAAACATACAATTCTTCTGATTCTTCCTCTCCATTGCACCTTCCATCTGTCTTTTTGTTACGACGCTCCGGCTGACCACTGTTTCACAGGGAGGTCGTGACGACACTGCTCAGCAACCTGTCCGAAACCATCAATATGATCGGTCCTGCCTATTTGGCAGGCAGCTCAGTCCCGCGGCCCACGCTCATCGGCGAAGGCCCTGTTCCCACGCAGCCAGTCCCACACATCGAGTCCATTTGCCAGATTGTCGAGCAGGTTTTGGACAAGAAGTCGCTCTGCCAGAACGACCCCGATGAGGAGCCTGCTGGTGGCGAGGACGGCGAGGACGAGCTGGCCGAGCTCGACTCGGTTCTCATTCAGTGCGCGGGCGACGTCGTGGCTGCTCTCGCTGCAGTCCTAGGCAACGCGTTCCCGGCGCTGTTCAACCGCTTCTTCCCTAGGATCTCGCGCTTCTACGTGAGTTTGAGCCTTCGTGAACTCAGTGTCAATATGCGGCTGACTAGTGGTGTAGAAGAAGAAATCGTCTCTCATGGACCGCTCGTCATCCATCGGCACGATTGCCGAGATTCTCTCAGGCATGAAGTCGACCGTCACACCATTCACCAACGATGTCTTGCATATCATCGGCCGCGCGCTGACCGACCCCGATGCCGAGGTCGTCAACAATGCCTGCTTCGCCGTCGGGCTCGTCATCGAGAACTCCGAGGTCGACCTCAGCGGGCAGTACCTGCCGCTTCTCGGCCAGCTGCGCGGGCTGTTCAACACCGGCGGGAGGGCAGCGTCGCTCAGCTCAATGCACGCGACAACGCCGCCGGCGCGATCGCGCGCATGATCATCCGCAATAGCACTGCGGTGCCGCTCGACCAGGTGCTCCCCGTCATTTTGGGTATCATGCCGCTGCAGGCAGACCCCGTCGAGAACAAGACGGTGCTGCGGGCATTCATCGTGCTGCTGCACTCCAACCCGGCGCCGATCATGGCACACATCGACCAGCTGCTGCAGGTGATTGCGCGTGTACTTGACCCGAACGGGGACGACGTGATCGGGGACGAGATGCGCGCGTCGCTGATCGAGGTCGTCAAGGTGCTGTACCAGCAGGTGCCAGACAAGGTCAACGCGGTTGGCCTGGCGAGCTTTGCGGCGTGATGAAGACGGTGCGGGCGCAGATACCTCACTCTCTCCCATTTTACATCTCGTGGCATATCTTACCGTGCTAGCGCGCTGATTAGTGGATTTGGTTCGTCTGGCTTTCTCGTGTTCCCTTGCATCCCTCGCTGTCTGTTGTTCTGCATCCGAACGCTGTCATCCATGATGCTCTCCTGCCATGCCGTAGATGATGATTCTAGTACATATGTTCACCTCATTCATGATCGTTCGAGACGAAAGGAAGCATGAATCGTGAGATGGGGTAGATGTGTGAAGCAATTCAAACCATACGAGAGAGAGCTAGTACCAAAAACTATATCCTATCCGTCGCGTCGTCGGGCGGCGAGGCAGATCCTTGGAGGTCAATGCCGGAGCGCTTCTTTTCATCTGCAAATCCGAGAACTGAGGCGGAAAAGCCGAAAAGCATTTCGGATTTGTCCGCATCGTCGACAAGCATTGCGAGATCTGGCTTGCCATGGTTATATACGAGTAGGGGAAGTTGAGAAGACTTCAGCCCAGAGTTTGATCGGGAGAACAAGGCAGCGAGAGCTTTGACGAGAAAGTCATGGTTGGAATGAGAGCACAAGCTGCACGAGGACGGTCACAACCGCTTCGCTTCGTGTCAATAGCTCACTTCGAATTGAACCAGACTATGGCGCAGAAATCGTCGAGCGATGATCGGCTGAGATGCATAAATCCGCTATCCCGGAGGCTGTTGCACATCATACCCGTGAATGGTATGCGGGGAAGGCGCTTGGCTCGGGTTCAGCCCGGCCGGCTCCCCGCTTGCTGGTGACCTAGACTTTCCTACGTTTACTAGATAAATAACATTCTTGCTTTGAGGGTCAATATGATGGCTGGGCGGAGACCCGCACGGGCGGAAGGTGTCGGAAGGATGCGGCGGTTCACGGGAGCATCCTTCTTCACACGCACGAGCGTGACGTTTACCGACCGGGGCCCTCGATTCCGTAGCGATATTCACGGGCGTACCCACGCGATCGACGGATTTCGGTGGGGCATGGGTGGAAGCTGATGTTACCCGATTTGTTAAGGGCTTCGGCCTTTCGACCCTCGAGATATAAGATCGCGCTCCAGCCACGCCACCCCGCAACTCGCTTCGTCTCTTGTCTCACCCGCAATCCGCCCCCGCCGCCCCCATCCACAATTTCCAAGATGGTACACCCACTCATGCAGTCTCACACCCACCTCATGTCCACCCCGCACTTGACACCCAACATCCTCCATCGCGAGTACGCTGCCAAGGCCGGCGACGATCAACAGAACAACTGTCAGTATCGGAATCAGTATCGTCTGCATTCTGATCATGCTGATGCCCGCATCTTGCAGTCATGGGCAAGGAGCTTGGTTTCTTCTCCGAGGCCGGCTTCGACATGGACCGTGTCCATCTCAAGCGCAACGCACCCGTCGCGCAATTATACGAAGATGCCATCCGTTACGAGGGCGCAGTGCTCTCCTCCACCGGCGCACTCATCAACTTTAGCGGTAAGAAGACTGGTCGCTCGCCAAAGGACAAGCGCATCGTCTACGAGCCCGAGTCCAAGGATCACATCTGGTGGGGCTCTGTCAATATCAAGATGGACGAGCACACCTTTGAAATCACGCGCGAGCGTGCCATCGACTATCTCAACACACGCGACTTGGTCTATGTCTTTGATGGTTACGCTGGCGTGCGTCTCTGCTCCTTCCGGTCGCTCTTTCACGTGATCTCATAGCCCGTCCAAAACAGTGGGATCCGAGGTATCGCATCAAGGTCCGGGTCATCTGTGCACGCGCGTATCACGCACTCTTCATGAATAACATGCTCATTCGGCCCACCGAGGAGGAGCTCAAAGACTTCGAGCCCGACTTCACCATCTACAATGCAGGCCAGTTCCCCGCAAATCGCTTCACCAAGGGCATGAGCTCGCCCACGAGCGTTGAAATCAACTTCAAACGCATGGAGATGGTCATTCTTGGCACCGAATACGCCGGTGAGATGAAGAAGGGCGTGTTTTCGGTTATGGTACGGCAGATCCAGCTTCTCGGGTCCTTGGCTAAGCTTCTTGCAGCATTATCTGCAACCTGTCAAGTTTGGCCAGCTATCGCTACACTCCTCGGCCAATGTTGGCAAAGACAACGGTGATGTCACGCTGTTTTTCGGTCTGTCGGGTACCGGCAAGACGTGAGCCCGGCCCGCTCCCTGAATTCGTTATCTGACGCTCGCTTCATAGTACACTCTCTGCAGACCCCCGGCGGGATCTTATCGGCGACGATGAGCACGTCTGGTCCGACACCGGCGTGTTCAACATTGAAGGTGGCTGCTACGCCAAGTGCATCAATTTGTCTGCAGAGAAGGAGCCCGAGATTTTCAGCGCCATCCGATTCGGCTCCATCCTCGAGAACGTCGTCTACAACCCAAATACCCGCTCCCCGGACTACGACGATGTCAGCATCACCGAGAACACCCGCTGCGCATACCCCATCGAGTTCATTCCGAACGCCCGCATCCCATGCGTGGTCAACACCCAGCCGCGCAACATCATCATGCTCACCTGCGACGCTTTCGGCGTCCTTCCACCCGTCTCCAAGTTGACCCCTGCCCAGGCGTCCTACCACTTCCTCGCAGGCTACACCTCCAAGACGCCTGGCACAGAGGACGGTGTGCTTGAGCCTGTACCGACGTTCAGCACCTGCTACTCAGCGCCCTTCATCGTTTTGCACCCGTCGCGTTACGCGAGCATGCTCGCCGAGCGTATGGCACAGCACAACGTCGACTGCTGGCTCGTGAATACGGGCTGGGTTCGCGGCAAGTTTGGGTCCGGTGCGGGGACGCGGTGTCCGCTCAAGGTGACGCGGCGCATCGTCGACGCGATCCATGACGGCACGCTGCGCGACGCGGACTTCCGCACGTTCGAGCCTGGCACGTTCGGGCTCGAGATCCCGACTGCCATCGAAGGCGTGCCGACCGAGCTGCTCGACCCGAAGGAGGCGTGGGCGGACAAGGTCGCGTTCGGCCGCGAAGTGCGCAAGCTCGCAGTCATGTTCGGCAAGGCGTTCAAGCTGTACGAGGACGAGGTGACCGATGATGTGCGTGCTGCGGGCCCCCAGGCGCCGTGAGCGCCGCCTCTTTTAAGATGTCTGACTCGCAAGGGCGATGTGTCTTTCGCCGTGTTCATGGACGCGTTTTGATTGGTGTGACTGTAACATTGGTGCATGTATCGTCTTATCGCATCTCGTGCTTTCGAACTGTGCAACATCCGCAACGTATATAGTGTGCTATTATCGAGTCAAGGGGGTCGCAAATCAGGCCGTTGCTCTGCATATGCGCTGAGAAATAATGGCGTTGTCGCTAGTTGATATCAGTAGTGTCAGACCTATGAAAATGTGCACACAAATTGATGCTCCACAACTAGTGACGGGGGGGAACCGATCAGTTTCCGTCGGCCTCGGCTTGTCTGCTTTGACTGTCCAAGTGTCTGTCAGAATGACTACCCTCACCGATGCTGGCGACAATATTGGCAAGCATTCAAAACATATCCAGAAGTACAGCCTCCAATAGAGCTGGTCTTGGATATCATCGACATGGCGGTCATAGACAGTCGTGACACCAGCCGCCTCTGGACGCTAAATCTGTCGCTGTTATCGCATACCGTCCGGCACGCCGTCCTACCCCGAGCGTATGAAATTACCATACTCGAGGTTGGCCATGTACTTGGAGGATCTACTGGGAGGACTGCTGAGATATTACGACGCGAGACCGCATTTCTTTTCTGGCTCATGCGCGACCCCGATGCGCCACCACGCCGATATATAAAGCATCTCGTCATTGCAGGTGACCAGGACGTTACAAAGATTGAATTTGGATCTACATTTCCTTGGGAGTTTGACTGTCTGTCCCTCATTTGGGCGACTGCAGAACGGACATTGATCACAGCCGGTCTCCGTCCGCACAACGTCCGGATATTCCACAGTGGCAGCATCCTGGCCAATGTTGAGATTAGATCTCAATTGCTCGCCTCCACATGGGTCGGCGTGCACTGCATGCTCAATTACAGCTCTCACAAGCTCCTCTATCTATGGCCGCACAGGCGGTCGCCGATTCTAGTGGAGCTCCTTTACGTATTTTGGAAGCTTGGGGAACTCTCGCAGGATGGAGGAAGGGATGAAATGACCATATTCCGCATTGGAGATGCCAAGTTAGGCTTTCACGATTTCAGTCCCGAGGTCATTGAGGACATTTTCGCTTTTCTCCTCGAAGACACACTTCGGTCATATCAGCTGATTCTACTGTGCGACGACGGCTATACGTATCAGAATCGTACGGTAGATGAAATTCTACACGATGCGGCGGCAAGCCGACCCGATATCGACGGTCGCGGTCTACTGCGTCGCGTATACATTGCGGGTCGGACGGTTCAGCATCCCAAGCTGCTCGAAACAAACCCGTACATTGCTCTGTTGCGTCTAGAGGCAGAATTGATGCATCAAATGCGGTGTGTCGCTCCTGAGTAGCGAGAGCATTGTGTCATGGTGCAATAAACACGACATTGTTATGCGTCACCGCAACTTACAGCAAGTATGAATTGGAGGAGGTGCGAAGCTGAGAGCGTCGAGATTTCTAGCATGCTATTTGATCTTCGTTAGTTTATGTGAACGAATGAGCACGTCTCACGTTTATTCACGCCAAGGAACGGTGCAATGACGCTTGAAATATTTTGCTATAGAACCGATCCAAAGCTGCTTTTGCAAAGATCTGTAGAAGTGTCCTAGGTCTCTGGCCTCTGTGCTTCTACATTTTTCAGAATTAGGAATGACTACAGCACCAACAGCGAGACCTTGACCTCTTATTGTCCCAATTTCATAGCACAATTCACCAAGAGCTTATCGTGGAACTCGAAGGCTTGATTTCTTTCTCTCCGACCCTTTTGTTGCTCGCAACAATTGATCTGGCTCCCACCATCACGTCCCCACAGATGTTGAGGTGCAGACTGTCACGCGGATGTCCCGGTCTCGCACTTGGGATGAGTCGCAGCTGCTGGGATTTTCGCTTGATGATCTAAATGCATCTACCTCAGTCATTCCTTCCTGAGAACGACTGCCATTGAATGGATCAACTCTGGACGGAGCTGAGTGGCAGCACGCGGAGGCGGCTGCGCTATTGCGCGTGAGAGGATTCACAGGAGCGATTGAAATTCCACACACGCGTCCTTGACAAGCTCCTGTCAGTCATTATGTTTGGGCAATGTGTATTGGTTGAAAAATCCACACAGGCGTCCGAAAAGCTCCTGTCAGTCCGCAATTTGTTTTGCAGAGTGTCACCGTACGGTCCACGTTCTTTAACATCGACATTGGCAATGGCGACAAACTGTTGAACGTCAGCAACTGCCAATTACTGGGGCTTACGCATTCACCGATTATCGTTCAAAAGGACAAATGATAGCCCCGGTCATCGTGGATCTTGCAACACCAGCCACCGGCGGAGAACTTTCGTCATTCAACGTTTACGTCGCTTGCTCGAGGGCAAAAGGAAAACAAAGTATTAGATTTCTGTGGCTCCCACCAGAGAAACTACTTCGCACTCACCCATGTGAGGCCTTGCGAACAGAAATGCAGCGTTTGAGAAACTTGGACGAGGTCACGAAAAGTTGCCATTGTCGACCGCAGAACTAGGAATGAAATATACTTAATATTCTGATTGATACTTGTTCACAGGTGGACAGAAAGACGTGAATAGCTTCTGCAGAATGGCAGAAGAAAAGAGGGTACAACCAAACAGTAACACGGTACAAGCAAACACGGAAGGAGTCTACGTCAAATTGTGGCATAGTCGTGGAGGTCATGTGTGTGATTATACATCGAAAACGAGGGTTGTTTTGAGCGTTGCCCTTCGCAGATCATATTGATCCGCCAGCAAACTAGTATAAATATTGAGGTCCTACCCATTGCGGCCCGGGATTTTTTTTTTGTGGTTGACAAATAATGAAGAGTTCTGAACCACATCCTCAACATCGGGTGCGGACGGGTCGATCCCGACGTTATCTCTACCGTCCCATAATCTCATCTCGTCCTTGTACTCCGAATCCCATGTCCGACGTCATCATCTTCACGTCTTCATACGTCCTACTACCCGATGCGCTCGAGCCCGCACCAGCGACGATCGAAGTCTCGCGCGCAAGCGGTCGGATCACACGCATCGCGCCTGGGCGCGCCGTGCAGGCGACGTATGCGAGCGACATCGAGTTTCATGATGCAGGTGACAAGACGATCTTGCCAGGGCTTGTCGAGTACGATTTAGTTTATGTTTTGTGGTTCTGTGAGGGCTGAGGCGGCACGTCCAGCTCGCATGTACATCTGAACGAGCCTGGGCGCACGGACTGGGAGGGCTTTGCGACAGGCACGCGGGCAGCGGTCTCGGGTGGGTCACCACCGTCGTTGACATGTACGTTCTTGAATTCACCCAACAGATGGAGTCCACATATACTTAACTCTTTCATAAGGCCACTCAACTCTATTCCGCCTACGACGACTGTAGAGAACTTCTATGTTAAGCGTAAAGCAGCGGAGGGCCAGTGTCACGCGGATGTCGCGTTCTGGGGAGGTGTCATTCCGGGAAACCAGGTCAGTGTCCGACTGTCAGTAGAAAACGCTATCCTGAGGCTTGTTCTGCAGAAAGATCTCAAGCCATTGGTGGAGGCAGGCGTTCGCGGGTTCAAATGCTTCCTCATCGAAAGTGGCGTGGAGGTACGCGCGAGGCTATTACTTGCGTTGGTACTCTTCCTCTGACACTAAATAGGAGTTCCCATGCGTAAATGAGACGGATTTGAGAGAAGCACTTCAGCAGCTGGAGGTACGCTCGTACGTGCGCTACTTACGTCGACGCCTGACTTGCAGCTTAGGGCACGCCAGCGGTCCTCTTATTCCATGCCGAGCTTGAGCCACATGAGCCCCACGCGGACCCGCAAACACACGACGACCCGACACAGTACCGCACCTTCCTCAACTCGCGGCCCGAGACCCTCGAGACGGACGCGATCGCGCTCGTGCGCAAACTGCATACCGAGTTCCCCCGCGTGCCCAAACACATCGTGCACCTCTCTGCCGCAAGCGCACTGCCATTAATCGACGATGCACCAGGTTTAACGGCCGAGACGTGCTTTCACTATCTCTCGCTATCGACGCAGGTGCTCGACCCCGCGAGCCCTGTGACGGGCCGCCCGCACTTCAAGTGCTGCCCGCCGATCCGCGACGCGGACAACGCGGAACAGCTGTGGGCCGCGCTGAGGGAACAGAGGCTTGCGTGTGTGGTCTCGGACCACTCGCCGTGCGTGCCGCAGCTCAAGCGGCTCGCGGCGGACGGCAGCGATGGAGATTTCATGCAGGCATGGGGAGGCATCAGCTCGCTTGGGCTCGGGTTTAGCATAATGTGGGCACAGGCGGGGCAGCGTGGAGTTGCCTTGAAGGACTTGGTGCATTGGATGGGCGTTGGCGCGGCGAGGATTGCGAGGTTGGAAAATCGGAAGGGTGCCATTGCGGTCGGGATGGATGCTGACCTTGTCTTCTGGGATCTCGACAAGAAGTGGAAGGTAAGCCAAACTTGGTAAATGCGCCGCTTATTGCTGAGCTGTTCACTTCAGGTGACGAAAGACAAGCTGCATTTCAAGAACAAGCTATCGCCTTATGAAGGCATGACGCTGCGCGGTGTTGCCGAAAAGACGTTCTTGCGGGGAAAACTGGTTTGGGATGACTCGAATGGCTTCGATGGTCTAAATCCAAAAGGTATCCTGCTGTAGCTACACCCAATCAAGTTGCCTGTTTACAGAGTTATGGAGCATCTTCTAGGTGACAGAGTCAACTTGTTTGACAGCGGTGCAGAGCCTGGCCAACTTTCATCATGCTCGGTGCTCGTGCCAAGTGGAAAGGGAGTGTTTGAGCGGAGACCGAGATCGCGCCGGTTTGCGGGGATTGCCGCGAACCTGCTCTCTCGCTTTCGGTAAGGGCGTGCCACTCGCGCGCACGCCACCATCCGACCAACTCACTCAAATCTCATACGCGCAACAAATACGAGACCTCCCGTCGCGATCGACCGCAATCACGCGTGATGTCTCATTCATTTTCGCACGATTTCACACAGCAGCCCGACTTTAGTCTGGGTTCGCTGAACAGCTCGGCGCTGGGAAGTGGGCTACCACCGCTGCCGCAATTGTCGTCAACGCGGAAACCGAGCGGACTATCGCAGTTCAGTTCGAGTGACCGCGATATTCCGTTCGATCCCACCTCGACACCAGGTCCCAGCAAGCTTGGATTGGGTCATAGAAGGCGGAGCAGCGCGGCCACCTCGGCGACGGCTGCTACAATTGCTGGTGCTAGTAACACTGGTGGTAGCGTACGCCAGAGCATTGGCGGCGTCAACCTCACCCTGCGCGAACAGGAAAAGGTCAGTGTTGTACGGCTCCTAGTCTTGTGTTACCCCTTCCAACTACCCACGCTACCGCCT
Source organism: Auriculariales sp. MPI-PUGE-AT-0066 (assembly GCA_020744175.1). Classification (NCBI taxonomy): domain Eukaryota; kingdom Fungi; phylum Basidiomycota; class Agaricomycetes; order Auriculariales; species Auriculariales sp. MPI-PUGE-AT-0066. The sequence continues at coordinate 112,904 of JAGTJP010000064.1, forward strand.
TTGATCTCTGCCATTCGTTTATAGCTTGGCCGCTTTGTGAATCATTCTGTTCTGGGCCATTCATTTCGTCTCCTAGCCTCAGACGCATGCATCCCCACCCAATGGCGCTGTTCTGCTTGTGCATATGCGTTCCTGGCGCTTTGCGCTTTGAATGAGGCGTCATTCTGATGGAAGACGCATCGCTAGCTCATGGTCCTGCTCGCTTGCACGTTTCAGCTCGTCGCACCTGCTCCATCTGTACGTCTTCAGTGCGTCGTTTTCGTAGCGTACCTATTCTATGCTGCTCGCTCAGTGCTCGTGAGAGCGGCTGCGGGTTAGGTTTCCCAGCCTATGGTCTGACCCTTGCGCAACGCTGCTTATCCACTGCTGCGGACACTCCGTCTTGTATTCGCTTCCTCTCACCGGGCCTCCGCAGATCGTGATGTCAGGGTTGCATGCAGGTTGCTGGATAAGGTTGTTGTGGACCCCGCATCCACGGGCCATGTCTATACCGTCCAACGATGGGCTTTCTCCCAAGTAGGCTGTTTGTTGAACAGTCTAGCAGATGGTGGGAATACTTTCACACTCCTTTCATCCCTTCGGCGCACCGTTGTTTTGTACCACTCACTATCCTCTCTTCTTGAACTCCTCCCCTCTTCTTCGAGCCGTGCATACTCTATCTCTCCCAGCATTGTCTCTGTCTACCAGTCGCAAACCGTGACTTGCGTTAGCAATACCTCTGCAATTTGTCCGTGCATCTCGCTGTTCTGCATATCTCGCGTCTCAGGGTGCCTTCAAGATTTCGCCCAATTGTGTCGTGCACAGGGGCGTTTCGAGATCCGCCCCCGTTCATCGCGGGTAGGGGGTATGCATAAATGCTCCTCTCCCACTGTGTCGCAGCCGCAGCAGTCTCCGGAGCCATGCAATGGCGAATGCCGTGTTGTGTGCGCATTTCAAGCAGTTTATGAGAATGGTAACTGTTGCTCCCGAGCCCTCTTCGTACGACATGCCCAGTCTCTTATACGGTTTATAAATACATCTTGCACCGTGCATTGTCACTTCCAGCGTCGTCGAAGGCCCTCCAGCTGCTGAGGCTTCCGCGTCGACACCTTTCCTAAATTTGTTTATCTTGCGCCGGCCAGCTACCTCTCCTGCCACCAGAGCGTGTTTCGATCTTAGAATGCTTATTCCACGTCGATTCAGGTCATCGACTCGCTCAAGAAGGAGAACTTCAGCCTCAAACTCAAGGTGCACTTTCTTGAGGAGCGGTTGCAGGAGAACAACCCGGAGCATGTCGAGCTCGCGCTGCGCCAGAACATTAACCTCAAGATCGAAGTTCAGTCGCGCGGCGTCGAGATCAAGCGGCTCAAGAAGCAGCTCCGTGATGCAGAGGCCCAGCTCGGCCAGGCCGGCGACCGGTCCCATGGGTCTATTCGTGGGCACGATCGACCGGACAGCAGGGCGACAGGTGCGCTGACAATTTGATAGTTTGCAGATTGAAGTATCTCATTGTCGGATAGGCACAACTGCGTACAGCGAACGCGAGCGCGAGCTTGAGCTGTTATTGGAGGAGCGCGAGCGAGAATTGCGCGATCTTAGAAGACGAAAGGGCGGCGTAGACGGCGTAGGAGGTAGGGCTTGTGCTCAGATGAAGTATAGCCGCTAACCAAGTCTGCGTCGGTCAGGTGTCGCTGCGCTTCAAGACGAATTGGACGAAGCGCGGGGGCTACTGGAGGAGAACATCGAAGCACTCGAGCGTATGCGCGAGGACAATGAGGTTTTGCGCGAAGACAAGGTCCGCTCACTATGTCCTGCGGCTGACGGCAATGCTAACACCGCGCAGGAGAACCTTCTTGACCAACTAGATGGTGCACGGCTGGAGCTCGAAGCCAAAGAGCAAGAAATAGAGCGCGAACGCACCGCCAGCCGCGCCGGCGCCTACGCAGACGAGGAGCAGCTTGAAGAGCTCAACTCGCTGCGTGACAAGCTCGCCGCGACCGAGATCCAACTCCAGACCAAGGTCTGGCCTTCTATTCTTTCCTTTTCCCTATCTCATTTCTATCGCTTGCGTGCAGGAAGAAGAGCTTGACGCACGCGACGGCGACATCGAGCATATCGAGGCCGAGTGGCGGCAAGAAGTTGCCGAGACCCGCGGACAGATGGAGGACCTCCACGACGTGAGTGCTCGTGGTGACGCGCATCTGGGCAGAACCTTACTGAACGATACGTCTAGGCCAATGCCGAGCTCGAGCAAGAAGTCACTGATCTCAGACAAACGCTGGCAGAGCGCGATGAGGAGCTGAATCAACTGCGCGATGACATTGATCAGCTCGAGGTGCGCTTGTCTTGTTGCCGTTAACGGGTCTACGCTGCTCATATGCTACGTGTCAGCAAGCGGCACAGGCAGTCAACGCGGAGTTGGAGCAACTTGCTGCCGCAGCGGAAGACCTGGAAGCCGCCAATGAGGAGATCAAAGTGCGTTCTGTAACAGTTGAAGCTCAGTGCTAACTTGATGTAGCGCCTAGGCGAGCGTGTCTTTGAGCTCGAAGATGAGTTGGAGACAAAGGAGCACGCGTTAGAGGAGCTCAAGAACGACATGGAGCGAGAGCTCAGCATCTCCGCGGTTCTAAAGGAGGCGGGTCTCGCTTTCCAACCTGAAAACAGCGGTCTGACATTTTTTTGGTGTAGAAACTTTCCATCGCCAAGGAGGCTATTGCAGAAGCTGAGGATGAAACCGATCAGTATCGCCAAGCCACACTGGCGCATAAGGCTCGGGAAGAGGAGGCATGACCTGTGTGTTTCAGGTCTGGAACTACCTGCTAACGCGTCTCTAGTTGGCTGCCCACGCGCAGGATCTAGCCGCGGAATGTCAGACACTCCAGAAAGAGTTTCGCGAAGTTGAAGACGCGCTTGCTCGCGAAGGTGTGCGATGGAGATTTGGTTGCTCAGTTCCAGGTTAACCATGATCACAGAATCGGCGCGCAAGCGAGCCGAGGACGAGCGAGCTGCGGGAAATGCGGCTCTTGCGCGCAGTGAAGCAGCTGCGAGCGACCGGTTTGAACTGGAGCTCGAGGTCGAGAAGCTGCAGCGCGAGACGGCGCGGCTGCGCGATGACCTGGCACGCGCGCAGTCGGACCTGGCCACGCTGCGGCAGACGCTGCAAGTGAAGGAGCAGGCCTTGGACGAAGCAGCAAATGCCGCACGTGACGCAATCTCACGCGATGCGGCGAACTCACAGGCGCGGCTCAACCTGAGCGAGAAGCTCGATGCAGCGCTTGAGAGACTGAAGAGCGCAGAGAAGGACCGTGAGCGCGCGGCAGAGCTCGAGGCGCGTCTGGGCAAAGACCAGCGCGCGTTGTTAAGCGCCGAGGGCACATTCCGCGACCAGATCTCGGAGCGCAACACCCTGCTCCTAACAATCTGGAGCTACCTCGACAAAATCCTCGGACCGGGCTCGACACCGGTACGTGTTGCTTTACTGCGTATAGAGACACTATGTACTGACCGGGCTGTGTTCGGGAAGAAATCGTCGGCGGGGGCGAGCACCACGAAACCGTTTACGAACTTTGTCGTGTTTAACGATGGGCTGTTGACGCGGCTCAAAGCGTTGTCGGCGCTGCACGCGGAATTCGAGAAACGAGTGCAGACGACAGAGGCAAAGCTGATGGAGCGCGTGGTGGAGCTCAAGCGCACGTTCGAGGGGCGGTGGCGCGTGCTCGAGCGCGTCGAGGGTAGTGTCAAGAATCTGGCGGACGCCAAGGCTTCGTGGCGGCGCAAGGTCGCCACGCTCCAAGGCGAGCTCGAAGGCGCGCGCGCAACGATCGGCGAATTGGGCTCGCAGGTTTCAGCGGCGCAGCGACGGCCTGGCGAGACGGCGAAGGATGCGGAGATCCGGGCATTGACGGCGCGCGCGACGAACGCGGAGCGCAGGCTGGCGAACGCGCAAAACCAGCTTGCCGGCGCCGAAGAGCGGGTCACGTCGCAGGTGGAGCGCGCTTCGCAGGCTGACGGCAAGTGGGAGGCACGCGTAAAGGAGTACGAGTCACGCATCAAGGCTGCCGAGGAGCGCGTGAAGCGGGAACGACAAGGCGCGAAAGAGCGGGTAGCCGAGCTTGAGAACAGCGTCAAGTGCGTTTGCGCCGTCCTTCAATCGCGAGCTGTACTCACAATTTTGTAGATCGCTGCAGCGGCAAGTTGAGATCGCGAAGGAGAGGCAGCGGCGATCTGAATCCAAAGACCTTCGTGATGGGTCTCACGCTTGATTTGCTCTCTGACAATCAGACTATCTCTATTGGGCCATCTCAATGTCTTTTATTGTTGTCATTGTGACAGTATTAAAGTATCGTTCTCACGTATCCCTAATTATAGTTGTTGTCAATCTGATCAGTGTAACATGTAAGTTCAATGCTAACGCCCAACATCATTCACAAGTACAGAGAACGTTGACAGCCCTGCATTTTGACTGCGGTGTTGCTGACATTGTGGTGAACTTCGGCTCAAGTTTAGAAAATATTGATTTGCGAATGCAGCGTCGTTTTTCGTGTTTCAAGATAACGTCCCCTACTTGGAATAACAATGCCGCCCCTTTGTTCATCGTTTACCCACTAACGCCACCTCCTTGACCTTGGGCTGCGTTGGTCTGGCTTCCTTAGATCTCTGTTTGGCGTTCGGAATATCTCATGGCAGCGAAGCGGGTAAGGCGTCCTGGGTTTCCGGTATTGGAGCCACTCTGCGGTCGGGCGACAGAGACAATACATGAAGTCCGTAAGATTAGCTCTAATTCCTTGCAAAACTAGCCCGTATCAGTGAATGTCTCTACTTTTGTAAGATAAGACCGCGATTTATCGGGTTGCCAGCAGTTGCCACCTTACACATGTCAGTTGCCACCTTACACATGTCCAGCGCAGTGCCTCTTGTCGCTTGAGGCCGAGTGGCTCTTTGATGGCCAGGTTTTGAATCTCTCCATGCGTACAGGTTTGGTTCATATAGCTATAAGAACCAGTTGATCAGGTTGAAGAGTGCTCTCGAGGTCAAGACTGAGAAAAATGTCAGGAATACGCTCGCTGAAGCCTAATTTGGTATCTTAAAAATTAGATGAAAGTCATCTACACACGATATTCATTGGTAGAAAGCTACTAGGCGCTATGAGGTGTTGCCGAGATCCACGCCATCGTAAGTCTGGATAGCCATAAAGCGTGTAAATAAAGACGAAGAGGTGTCTATCGATCTAGGTGTATTAAAGCATTGGGCTACATACACCACCCTGTGGAGAGTGCGGGCATATGAAGGTGTGAAGCCGCTCATGAGCCATCAGACGTTTCGGCGCCCACCGAAATTGGTAATTTGGATCCGCGACTCGGCCGCTTTGACATTGCTCTCGCCGCCATCGCGCGCTGCAGCTCCTGCCAGTCGCGCGCGCCTCCGGTTCCCCTCTAATCTGGCGCGTGGACGTGACGAACGAGCGAGGCGAGCGTGCCTGCAACAATACGAACATCCTTTTGCGCCTAGCCGTCAGATAATTCGTCGACTTTCGCGACACTCGCTTGCCGCACTTGCCGGTTTTTGCACTCGTGAATGTGGGTTACCTCTCTACTATCTGTCAAATGACTGTCTATTTTCTGTTACTGACGAGATCAAATAAGAAATTTGGCTATAGAACGATTGTTACGAACCGCACGTCGGAATCATGGACTCTCAGAAACTCGACGCCCAGAATCTTGCAAGGTGGACTCGATTCGCCCTCAAAGGCGGAATTGGTCGCTGTGTCGCCGTCCAGGACTGCGTTGCTCAGAATCCTGAGGACCTCATGTTCTTGAAGGTTCGTTGGTGCAATTACCTTTATAGTCCTGTTCAGTCACTCATGTTTAATTATCATTACAGGGCGACGAGATTGTTGTTTTGGTCCAACTCAGCGAGGAAGGCCGCTTTCTGGTATGTCCGTTTTGACGTTCTGATCGCTTGTCTGCTCGTCCGGACTGCTGTCGACTGTGTCGTGTCAGGCCGCGGCCGTCTCGATTGGCCTGCTCCCACATCATCTTTCCACGCCTTCTCCCATACAGTTCCTATGGCTCGACTGTGCATAAGCTCATCATGACCGTCTGCCACCTGTAATTGCTTGTCACGTAACGGGTCCATTTGTCAGTTTTGATGCTTCGTTGTACCCCTGCGGTGGCTGGAAGCGTTTGCCGTGTTGACCCGTTGATTTGCTTCGCTTGTGCCTGCTTCACGTGATTCCCTACATCATGCGTCTTCGTTGCTCATTCATCGTGAACTGACTACTAGCCAGGGTTATTGCGAAGGTGTCGTCGGCCAGTTCTCCGCTGCCGACGTTCACTTCACAACCAAACTCAAAAAGGCCGTCTTCGCCAAAAGACCTGGTTCATCCAGCTCTAGTACGACAACACATGCAACTAATCTGCTCATCCCCGGCGGCATCAGCGCTACTAGCAGCCCGACTGGAACGAGTTTCCGCGGCAGCATCATGGCTGAGCCGCTCAGTCGACCCGTCAGTGTCAGCGCGAATATTTCCCTGTCAGCTCCGCGGAGGGACGGTGCAAGCAGCTCAGGTTCAACCCCTGCCACGCCGCTGACACCGGACAATACTCAACCGTACCGTTCAACATCGCGCAACAGCACCCGCACCAGTTCCGGTGCGGCGCTCAGCGCAGAGTACATGCCACCTGCTAGTAGCGTCGTGCGCCCGTCACCGAGTATGCTCAGCCCGCCGACTCGCACAACGGACCTGCCTCCAAGCGGCAGATCGTCTCCTACCGGACTCGGTGGACGTATATCACCCGGGACTGCACTGCGCTCGGCCGCATCACCTCCTCCGTCGAACCGAGTGCTCAGCCCTTCACAATCGTCACGCGTATTGAGTCCACCGCCCTCCTCGACGCCATCCTCGCCAGCCCAGTCCCGGATTCTAAATGCTCCAAACAACTCCAGCCACGTTCCGAGTTCGCCGCCAGGGTCCAACTCGACCCTTCCAACTAGCCGCATCGTCAGTTCTTCACCAAGGAAGAATATTCATCAATCCGGCAATTCGGTCGCCGCGCGCTCGCGTACCGAGAGTGGGACGGGGAGCCCGCGACTGTTCGCCAGTGATGGCAGCTTGCCGCCGCGTCATGTTCGTGATCAGGTATGTCGCAGTGCACTGCGCCTACTGCAGCTGACTGATTGCGTAGACTGATGAGCCGTTTGCGAACTCGCTCGATGACATGACCCTCGACGCCGAGTCCTTTACGGCCAATATGTCGCTCTCTGATCCGTTTGCTCCGCCTGCCATGAGCTCATCGCTCATTTCCACCCACTCGGGCAGCTCCGCCGCCACTCATGCATCGCGAAATGACCCGCAGTCCCGCGGTTCGACGGATGTGGATGATGACGGCGACATGCTGCGGCGGATGCGCGCCTTCCCGACTCCGCCTACGACCATTCCACATGGCCGTACTTTGAGCTCGGCGAGTCGCGCGGGGTACGGCATGAGTAGTCCCAACACAAGTCCACGGTCGGCGAACTTTGCTGCCGGTATCAGCTCGGCAGGGACAAGTCCTCGTGCGACGACGTTCGCCCAACCACAGCCCCAGCCCCAGCCTAGCCCGAGGCAGTCGAACTTTGGCCAGTCCGGTCTGAGCTTGAGCCCGAGGATGCAGAGTTTCAGTGCGATGGGACCGACTCTGCCGCCAGATAGCCCTCAACAGAGCCCTAGAAGCACGGGCTTTGGCGGCGCACAGACGCTGCCGGCAACATTGGGATCTTCGTCGATTCCTAGCTCGGCCTCAACTGGATCGCTGGGAAAAATGCTAACGGCATCATCTGCATCACCGCCGCCGCCATCTGGCTTCTCGCGCTCGGCGTCTTCGAATGGACTCGACTCGTTGCCGCAGCAGAGGACTCCTTCGTCTCATTTCGCTTCACACACCGAGCGCGGCGGGCCGCCTCCGCCTCGCCCACCAAGGAGCCATAGTCGTGCCAGCAGCCGTGCCAGCGTCGCATCCAGCATCGTGGTGCAGTCCACTTCTGGGTCCCGACCAAACAGTGCATCCGGCCACCGCGAGAAGGAGCGTCAACGGTCGGACACCGCGGTCCATTCTCGCGATCCAAGCTTTGCGAGCACCGTGCACAGTCGCTCACACTCGCGCTCTTCGAGCTACTCAGCAAGCCGTGCGCAGGTGCAACAAATCCATTCCCGCGAGCCTTCGAACACCAACCGGTCTTTGCGCACGCATTCGCGCTCGGGCTCCGGCTCAATGTCGGTCATGCTTTCGCGCAATAACTCAAAACACGACCCGCGGTCTGGCTCGACGAGTGCGTCCGGCAGCGCACCTGGCTCGCGTAGTAGCACGCCAGCACGACTCAGAGAGCTGGAGGCGCGTGAGCTTGAGCTGGACATCCAGACTGCGCTGGCTACCATGGGCGGTCCGCCGAAGAGCACGCTGGGAAGTTCGCTCACCGTGGGCACGTCTGGCATCGACAAGCGACGGTCGCATGGTCTCGGTGGCACGCTGGATAGCCCACCAGATACTGCACGCCTGGACGGTTCCCTGCAGACGCCGAGGGGGAATGTTTTCGAGGGCAAGAATTTCGTTTTCGGTCGGTCGGCGAGAGCATCTCCGAATCCGGCTTCTGGGTCTGCGTCTCCTGTGCCGCCGCGTGCGCACTCGCGGACTCAGCAAGAGTCGACATCGACCGCGAGCAGTGCCTCGCTGCCTGGTTCGCATGCCCATGGGTACGGCGCCCCGACCAGTCAGAGCCAGTCGCAGTCGCGCTCCCATTCACGGTCGACATCGCGTAACTTTGCCGGCTCATCGCACACGCACACCCGTTCTCCTTCTCACGAGCTTGACATCGATACCTTGGAGCGCGAGCTGCAACTTGACGAGTTTGCACGGCGGAATCGAGATGTAGATGAGTCAGGTTCGTCGGACGGCGAGTTTGAAGTAGGGAGCGGCAGCGCCAGTGGCACGGATAGCGAGCGCGAGAATGGGCGGGGGCCATTTGCGCTGGATCCGCTCCACCGGCCAACCACACGCAAGCCGTCGATGCGCAAGAAACTAAGTCTCAAGCGCGGGGTGTCGCAGAGGCACCAGCACCAGCACCAGCCGATGCCGAATGCTCCTAACCCAGTAAAGCGGAGGTCCCAGCAGCAGCAGCAGCAGCAACAGCAGCAACAGCAGCAGCAACATCAGCAGGAAACACCTCACAAACGCGGACCGTCATTCGACATCGACGAGCCGCTGCTCAGCAGCACAACATTTGGCACGGGCGATGACCATGCAGTCGATTCGGACGGTGAAGAGGGCAATATACGCGCTGATGATGATGTGACCCTTGAGGGACACGGTCCACCAGCCAACGCAGGTAGCTTGCAGCAAAGGCAACATAATAGTCCGACCAGAATGGAGCGGGAACGCACCGCACTGGGACTTGGACTCAACTATGAAGCTGTTGTTGCTCAACGCTCACGTGAGCATGAGGCGGATATCGCTCCGGTCATTCGGACAGCACTTCCTGCCGAGGATGCGCCTCTGACCGCCCGCCCGGTTGGTGCAGATATTTCCTCTATGTAATGCTACTAATTGACACACACAGGATAAACCGATGGCTCAGCAACCGCAAACGAATCTCACCCGCAGCGACACGGCACGCTCGGCAGCCAGCATGTCAAGCACCCGCAGCGGCGACGGCGTATGGGACATTGGTGTCAGTTTGATGCAGGGAGCGCTTGACAGTTCCGACGATGACGACGACGACGCGGGTCAATGGAGCAACCGGCGTTCTTTGGTATGCTGCTGGTTCGGTGGGCTGTCTTCCTGAGGTTAAATATTAGTCGCAGGACCCTCCGCAAGCCGCGCCACAGTACGTTAGCGCTCAACCAATCTCAAGCCCGCCGCAACCGCGTAGTTTCTTGCACCCAGGCGATGCCAATGCAGCTCATTTACAGACAGTAGGTCGCGCTTCACCACATACAGGTCGCTACTCGCCGTCGAACTCTTCCACTGGTGCAAATTCTGGTGGGGGATACTCGCCGAGTGCCGCGTCATCGAACATTCATGGCGAATCTTCGTCGTGGAAACGGTCTGTTCCTACAATGGAGTCCCCGCGCAATCTCCCGCAGCCTGGTCCTGCTCGTGACGTCCATGATCGTGACACCCTGCGCGCCACACCTCAAAGTCCACCTGCGACCGAATCCGTATCAATCCAACAGGCGGAGACCGTGCCTACAACGATTCCGGCTGCGCAGAAGGTTGATGATGAAGATGAAGATGAAGAAGACGGAGATGCTGAGGAATGGGATGGCGATTCTATCTACGATGGTTACCGCTACAGTCGCATCAGCATGGTCTCGAAACGTGCGTCGCGCTTTACGACAGCTTCAGACAAGATGCCTGCTTTCGGTGCTGGCGCACAGTTTGGCTCAATGGCAAGCATGGGTAGCACATCAACCGTCGGGAGTGGTCCCGGATTCGGTAGCCCCGAATTACCCGCTCGCGCACGCGCGGTGAGCGAACGCAGTGGGAGCCCGAGAAGTGTCGGCATCGGTGGTAAACGTAGCGGTGAGAGTAGCCCTGCTTCACCCAACTTCCCTGGCAGACGGGCGGCAACGCCGAACAGTCCAAGCTCGCCTCTTGGTCCAGGCTTGGCGGCTCATGCTGCGAGAGTTGGTGCATCTCCTATTCCTGTTCAAATGCGCGATGATGTGCCTACATTCAATAACCTGACTACGAACTCACCTCGGGTCGGTACACCCAATAATACGACAAACGCCAGGTGGACTCCGAGCCCTATTCTTCCCTTGACTCCAACTCGACGAGTTGACTTCGGTTCGCAGCAGGTCGTGAAACCTGTACATCCACACGCAGCCAGTCCAGTTCCTGCCATGTCGCCTTCTCAGGCGACGTCTCCCTCAGGCGACGAAGAACCGACGCCCACCAAGACAACACGACCACCCTCTCACCTCGCTGTTACGCCGCGCCCGCATCCACCCATTCAACCCGTCGAGAACCCATTCGCACGTCCACGCGCTCACGAAAAGGAACTTAGTTCCGATCGAGGTAGTGTTATTACACTCGCGCGAGAAGGGCTGGATCTTCAAGCAGTTCAATCTAACGCTGGGCTCGATATGATTGCCGAAGTCCACATCAGCCCTGACAAGTAATTCATAAATTGCAGAACCAGAGGTAGTCGACTGATAATTATATGCAGGGATGATGCGGCCGGACAATATGCCTCGATTGCTTCCCCTGGCGAGGCACTGCTGGCAAAGGGCACCTTCAGCTCGCCACCAGCTAGTGCAACAAGTTCAGCATACGATCACTCCCCTAGCCCGCGTGGACAATTCGTTTTCCCGCCGCGTAAGAACGCTCCGCCCCCTCCGCTGCCCCACGGCGGCCGGAATATATTCACAGGTATGGTCAATGAGCAACGCTCTGGGCCATTGAGCGCATCACCGGAACCGCTCGACGAGGACCTACCTGCTGCCTCGATCAATCTCCCACGTCAAGTCCCGCAGGCTCCAGCACAACAGCAGCCGCTGAGAGTTGAAGTCCCACCAGCCAGTTCGGAACTTGGCAAGGATCCCGGCAGCCCAAGCTTCCCACTGTTGAGTGCAACGGCGCTGCGTGCGCGCTTCCAGGAGGAACGCGGCTCTGGGCAGCAATCTGGTCTCGCAACTGTGGTCAGCGCGGATCACGACGACGATGCGGCGGACAAAGTGAATGAAGACAGCGACGGTTCTGTATATTCGAGCGCTGCTCACTCGCGCGCTCAATCGCTGGCCCAGAGTCGGTCCCACAGCAGATCCAACACACAAGATGATGGCACGAAGGCTGGCATGCGTATCCTCACCGAGGATGAACCTTCCGTCCCACCTCTGCCACAGTCCAACTTGTTCTCGCCCGCGGACCCAATTCTTCCCTTGTCCGCCCGACCAGGTGATGAACCAGAAGGCATTGAGAGACGAGTCAGCTCGGTGAAGAACTACGTTGACGCGCAGCAACCACATCATGCTCTTCTACAGCAAAGTCGCTTTGGTGATAGCATATCTCGCCTGCCCGACAGTTCTGCACCTCCTGAAGATTTAGATCAACACAACACACCTCGAGCAGCGGAAATCGCATCATTCGTCGTTGTAGGCACACCTCAGCGCTTCCCACAAGCGCTGCCTTCACCAGACATCCCAAGCCCAACCAGCATGCAGCCTCGCCCTATCGGGCCAGGGATGAACACAAACTCTGGACGAAACTCGCCAGCACCTGCCAACTTTTTGCCCCATCCTAATGCCCCGATTTCTCGCACAGCACGACTTCTACCGGGCACTGGCGTAGGCTCCGGTGTCTTCAATCCCTATGCGAAAGGATCATCAATATCTCCGTCGACCGAAGCCGCACGCCGCCCACCACCGCTTCAAGAGACCATGGCCATGGCTGCGAGCAGGAGGAACATGACCATCAAAGCTCGCATGCAATTCGATCTGAGTTCATCTAATGCACCAGTACCTATCGTCTGGAGCATGATGACGGAGGCGGAGGCTCGCGAAGATGATCAACAGCAAGCAGCGCAGGCACATGCTCAATTGTCTGGTCCACCAAGCTCTCCGATTCGTGCTTCGCCGCTGCGTGGTGGATCAAAAGGACCTCATCCTCTATCTCACTCAGTCTCAGTCCCCGGTGTTACGGTCAGCGGTGCTCCACCCTTTGGTTCAACATCCGCAGGTCCTGCCGGTCCTGGAGCATCGTCGTGGCAGGGTGCCAATACCCCGTCCCATTCAGATCCTGCTACCGGCAGGACCGGAACATCCGCCGGCCTATCACCTCATGTACCTCTCACAAGAGGTCAGTTCGCACCGCATGTTGGAGGTCCTCGACCGCGATCACGCTCATTCTCGGGCTTTGCCGCGGTCAACGAGAAGCAACCACTTTCATCAAGGTATGCGACCGTCCATGTACCTAGACTCATAGCTAATGCTACCAGTGATGATCTCCGCAGCGGTCGAAATGCTCCGCCGACAGACAAGATGCCTCTCCTACCCCGCCCAATCGATAATGCAAGGTCAGATGACCAACGGCAAGGAATGCCTGGTCCACAACGAATTCCTCAGCGAATGCCCAGCATGCCATCCCTGGCCCCGGCCCCGCTCAGCATTCCGACTGCTTCATCAGCATCCGGCAAGGTCGCCCCTTCCAGTCCACTAGCTCGTCCGGGTGTCTCTCCTATCTCTATCTCTCCAGGCGGCGGACGACGTTTCGGCAATGACGAACCTCCAGGCTCTCCCCTGGCTTCCAGTCCACGTCGAGCAACTGGCTTACGCCATGCATCCTCAGCGATGAATCTTGGCTCGAATGTCCGTTCCCAATCTCCTGCTCTCGTCGGTGCGTCATCGGTCCGACCCAGTCGGACGTCTGGATCTGCACCGCATCACGACGAGGACGGTGCCAGCAACGATGGGCACGGTACGGCCAGTGCCGAGTCTGGCTCACGCCCGACTCGGAGTATCTCGCTGCGGTCAAAGCTTAGCCACTCAGCAATGCGTGCGAAGATGACCTCAGATTCGCAAGGAGAGGAGACGGTCAATGTCCAGGACATGGAGTTCGAACTTGTGAGACCGTTCGTGCATGCAGCGCGCGAAGAAGGTCGACCTAGCACCGACTCTCGTGACCACGACTCGATTCGTAGTGGAAGAGAGAGCATCCGGAGCGGTAGTCCCGCCGCATCATCGCATGCCCACGATCAGATGAATGGCTTCAGTCCAACTCGTGGTCCCCTCAGTCCCGTTAAAACCTCCGGATCACAATCACAAGCGTCACTCGACGCCTATCGGGCACGAGAGCAAAAATGGATGACTCTCATTAGCACTACATCCCACAAGAGCAAGAAAGTCCGCAAGCTTGTCCTCGAGGGGGTTCCGGCAAGCGTGCGCAGCCGGGTTTGGGCATACCTCACGGACTCGAAGAGCCGACAGACGCCAGGCGTGTTCGCTCAATTGAGCTCAAAGGGTAGCCCGCAGCTAGCCGAGCGAATTGAGGGTGACGTTCAAAGGTTTGTTCTCTGCTGTTGCGCCGTAATTTCGATGGGTTGACAAAACTACAGACTGTTTGCGGGTGAAGCCCATCTCACGGAGCCAAAGGGAAGAGGACCTGTACTCAACATCCTGCAAGCTTACTTTGTCATGGTTCCCGATGTACCGTACCAGCCGGGTGCGCTTTCAAAACATGCATTGTCGAAATCAATATTGATGAATTCTTTTCAGATGTCGCTATTGTCGCTGGCAATCTTGCGTTACAATGTCCTGAGGAGGAGGCTTTCTGGACACTCGTACAGCTCATGGAAAGCCATCTCCGAGGGTATTTCTCCGCCATGCCTGTTCAACTCGATGTCGACGCTACTCTGTTCGCCAAAGCTGTCGATCACGCTGACTCTGCGCTGTCCATTCGCCTGTTCGCTGATATGCACGTCCCGCCTGTCGACCTTTGTCAATCGTGGTGCGTGTTCCAGATGATAATCTGAACAGCGGGTCTGATTTGGTTACAGGTTCCTCTCACTCTTTGCGCGCACTCTCCCTTCTGAGATCCAACATCGCGTCTGGGATATTTTCTTGTTTGAAGGGCCCACCTTCCTCTTTCGCGTCGGCTTGGCGTTGCTACACGTAGTTCGCCGCCAGATCTTCTCCATGCAGGGCATGGCGGTTCCGCAAATTATCGCCTTCCTCGCGCGTCCCCCTCCCCAAGCGTTCCATCCAGACCCAGAAGCCTTCGTCCAGCTCTGCTTCACGATGAAGCTTAAAGAGGATGAACTTCGGAAGGCTCGCATAAAAAATGCCGAGCAGCAGCTGAAGGAACGTCAATTGGGTCGCTTTGCGTCCAGGCCTGGTGCTCGCCGTTAACATCAGATGACGCTGTCCATATTTGCTTTCATAGTCTATTTGTGCATCGCTTGCCTAGTTTGCTTGTCATCTTGCATTAGCCTCCATCTATACATACGATTTTACCACAGGCTCATGACGTCGTCTTCCTTCCCATACACATACTTGCATTGCTTCATACACATGGTACTATTATGATTACTAGATTTAGTCCATGCTGTTCATCAGACTCGAGACGCATGAGCAGCCGCATCCCTCGCACCTCATGGTTGGCATCCTGAACAATCACGTCAAAATGTCCAAACGCTTACGCCATGCTCTTTCGCACCCTTGATCGCTGTTGCGCGTCAGTCTGAGTTGTCACGCCTCGTCCAGCGCTGATTGAGCTCTGCAATATAGCTTACGCCAGGTGCTCCGTAATTGAACGAGAATATCGCCGACATGCCATCAGCGCTGGCTGTATGTGGCGATCGAGAAGGTCTAGTATATACTCGTAGATTTCTCGCCCCGAGCGGTTATTCATCTTGTTCACATTCCGTGATGTATCAGCAACCCCGACCTCGCACCATCGGCAACCCAACGCCACTTGGACTTTATAGCTTTGCCTGCACGACACTGCTCATCTCGTTGTTCAATGTGCAAGTCCGTGGTATCACCAACGGCAACCTGGTTAGTCCGCCCACCGTAGCCATGCCATGCGTTCAGACGTGATTCGGGCAGATAATCGGGATGGGTCTTGCATGCGGAGGCTTGAGCCAACTGCTTGCTGGGATGTGGTCGGTAAGTCATTTTTCATTTGGGTTTGCCAGCCACTAAGACGGCTGAGACTGACGACACTGAATGCAGTTCGTTCGTAGTGTGAGACAAATACGAGGATGGCTATGAAACTTTCAACTTAATAAGACTGTGATATCGCAGGACTCACTCGGTGGGACAGCATTCTCGATGTACGGCGCGTTCTGGATTTCGTATGGACTTATGCACATTCCTGGACTTAACATCGTAACTTCCTATACTGGAGACTCGGCAGACCAGCTACACAACGCGGAGGGACTGTGAGCAGTTTCTATTATCTTTCATTATCCGAGATACTCAACAAGATGTAGGTTTCTCGCGATGTGGTTTGTCGTGACCTTCTTCACCGCGTAAGCTCGCTCTGGCTCGAAGTGCTGGTCAAGTTGTCGGTTGAAGCTGACTTCCATGTAGTGGCGGTGCGCTGCGGCAGCCTGTGATGCTCTTCGCCACACTTTTCTTCCTCGACATCACATTCATGATGCTTATGATCGGTGCGTGAGCGAGTTACCTGGAATACATGATATACCGACAAGTCATTTGTCAGGGGCGTTTATGAACAGCGCCGGCGCGGTGAAGGCGGGAGGTTACGTCGGTATCGTGACCTGTATCTGTGCTTTGTATGTCCCACGTTATTTCCAGCCCTGGAACCTGGTTTCAGCTGCTCTGACATCTATCTAATAGCTATGAGGGTACTGCAGTGCTCTACACGGAAGATGTTACGCCCATCCGTCTGCCTAATCCCATGATGCCACAGTTCGGCCGCCGACAGCGTAAGACAGATACTGAGGCCTCGCCAGAAGACATGCAGGCGGTAGTCGAATGAATTGTACCACTCTAAACCATGTGCACATGCTTCGCTTCGTCGGAAGGCGCCATTTCTCGCACATAGATGATCACTGATATCTGACAAATTACATTCGCGATCGAGCAGAGGTGACCGTTTACATGCGCCAGTATGCTTGTGGCAAAGACATAGATATGGCAAGAACCCGATGAAGTCGGCAGAATTTCAGTTTTGAATGGGTCTCGTGAGCAACGACGCCGTAAGAGTGCGTCCGCCGTGGCAAAACCGCGTGTGAAGAACGGGTCTGGACATCTGGGAAGTGCGAGTTCCTAACCGGCACTCCGCGCCACTCGTCAACTGTAAGCTGCTACTGCCTCAGTTTCCTGGACATCCCAAGAGGGCAGAATCGAAGTCCGGATTGCTCAGAATCTAACCTTCCTTCAAGGTGGCTGCTTCCGCCGGCTGTCTTCCTGTGTTGCTCCCCTCGTGCTCCTTGACTTTGCTAACATATACAACGTCTGTTTATGCGAGAATGGCGAAACATTGCAACGACAATTGCCAATATTCCGCGGATGACTTCGATCAACTGCGCCTTGTTACCACCCCAAACCTCATCCCTTACTATCCACGCTCAGTTCAGCACATTGAGCCCTATCATGTTAACAGTCCCTTTCTTGCGACAATGAAGTAGTCTATATTGCATCATCGGTGAATCCATGACGACTGTGATGGAATCTCGGCGAGTCCAGCCGTGTTCAAGGAGTTCGGGTTATGTCCGGTATTTACGGCTTCTCAAGCTTCTCCTCATGTTCGTGCCAGCGATCTCCAAGAACCACTCAATGCGCAGTCTACCACCGTGCACGCAACAGCAGAGCCAAGACAAAACACATTTGAAGGCTATTTTAGAACATTATCCTGGCAAGATCGCTCTCTGGAGCTGTAGGTGTCGGGCGAGTTCACGACAACCGCTCCTATATCTTACCGCACCGGTGATTCTATCTGTATCAGTCGGGGCCGTACAATTCGATCCGATTGTCCGGGGAGGGGATGTTCTTCGTTATCTGCATCGGGCGGCGCGTGCAAGTGGCGCGTGCTCAGCACCATCTTCTCTGCGTTCTGTCGCGCACCGTCGCACCTGTTCCACCGCATGCATCAGACTCTTCGAGATCACGGAAATGGCGAAGGATGGTGTCTAATCTCGAAATATGCCGTCAGCGCAAGATCTCGAACTATAAAAGCTGGCAGTCATCCCTGAATCACTTCTCTTCGTGCCAGCTCAGCTCGCCCACTAGTCCACCCGTCTTTGCACGCCTGACTTCTGCCATCCACGATGCAGTTTACCCTCAAGTCGCTCGTCGCGCTCGCACTCGCCTTCTCTGCGTCTGCGGCCCCTAGCAAGCTTCTCACCGTGCAGAAGTACGCTGGCCAAACCGTGCCTGGCAGCTACATCGTGCGTCTCAAGGAGGGTGTCAACAAGGAGACCCTCTTCGACAGCGACCCCGCGCTCCGCGAGGCCGTCACCCACGCCGACTGGACGATCATCAACGGCTTCGCTGGTCAGCTTACCACCAGCAAACTCAACGAGCTGCGCGCAAGCGACGCTGTCGAGAGCATCCACGAGGACGGTATTGTGACTATCCAGGGCACTCAGTGAGTTTTCGATGACTACTTGATAGGTGGACAACCGCTGATTCAAGGTGTAGGACCAACGCTGCGTGGGGTCTCGGCCGCATCTCGCACACCGACCCGGTAGCGGGCACGATTACGGCGCTCAACTACACCTACACATACGACGATGCCGGTCTGGGCGAGGGTGTCGATATCTACATTGTCGACACCGGCATCCACTTGACGCACGTGCGTACTTGTGTTTGGAACGAAGTCTTGATGCTAATATCATAAAACCCTACAGGTTGACTTCGAGGGTCGTGCGACCTTCGGTTGGACCGGTACCGGCCTGAACCAGACCGACGACCACGGCCACGGGTCGCACGTCGCTGGTATCTCGGCCGGCGCTCGCTACGGTGTTGCGAAGAAGGCCAACCTCATTTCCGTAAAGGTTCTCAACTCGGCCGGGTGCGTACGGTGAAACCCATCGGTGCATGCTAGTGGCTCATTTCCTTTTTTGCAGCTCTGGCACCCTTGCCAACGTCGTTGGCGGCTTCAACTTTGTCGGTACCGCTGCCGCCGCTACGGGTCGCCCCTCAATTGCGTCTGCGTCTCTGGGCGGCTCAGCCTCGACTGCCATCGATGACTCGGTCACTGCTCTCACCAGCGCCGGTATTCATGTCGTTGTCGCTGCCGGCAACTCCAACGTCGACGCCGCCAACACATCGCCCGCCCGTGTCGCCTCAGCAACCACCGTCGGTGCTATTGGACAGGCTGATGCCAAGGCTTCCTTCTCGAACTACGGTCCTGGTGTCGACATCTGGGCTCCTGGTGTGAGCATCACCAGCGCAGGCTACCTCAGTGACACTGCGACGATCGTTTACAGCGGTACCAGCCAGGCGACCCCTCACGTCACTGGTGTCACCGCCGTCTGGATCTCGCTCAACGGCAACGGCGCGCCGACTGATGTTGCCGCCG
This sequence comes from Auriculariales sp. MPI-PUGE-AT-0066, assembly GCA_020744175.1. Classification (NCBI taxonomy): domain Eukaryota; kingdom Fungi; phylum Basidiomycota; class Agaricomycetes; order Auriculariales; species Auriculariales sp. MPI-PUGE-AT-0066. The sequence continues at coordinate 131,908 of JAGTJP010000064.1, forward strand.
CCCTCTGGAGCGAGTCTGGCCGCATCACCGGCCTTCCGTCGGGTTCGATCAACCGTCTCTTGATCAGCTCCGTCACCATCTAAAGCTCTTGCACATCACGAAATCGCGCCATTCAGAGATGAACACGCTTTAAACAGCGTTAGTTCACTCTGCACTTTGGCATGCGCAATGTACTTATCATTTCACGTCCACATCTGAGGGGTTGCGGTCATTGTTATATTTGCAATAGAAACCAATGAACTCTCTGCAGCGCAAAAAGCGAAAGAAGATTCTGTAACTGGTTGCCATCAGCTTTTTTTTGGAGGATGAAGCGCCGACTGTCAACAGTCGAATACTTGGAAGTGAGCGCAATGAGGAGCAATTCGGAGTTTGAAATGCTTGACGATTGAGGTCGCGGTCACACTTGGACTCAAAGCACTTCAACATCATATCAAACACGCTGTACACTAGGTCAATCTTTGACCGATGTCTTTAATAGCTCGCAGATGCCAGAGTCTCGCAACCTATGAAGCCGCTGACTGATTGGCGAGAAGCTTCGTCCCGAACTGCCCACGCTACACGTGAGAAGGCTGTTAAACTCCAGCTTCCACCACTCATGTCTAGATAAGCTGAACACAAATTCCGATCATTGAACAAAATGTATAATTATGTGGTGGAGCGCAATTACGAAGGCTCGAATGCGCCCATACACAGTATCATAATTACAAACCACTGCACTGTATGGCTGATGAAAACTGAGGAAACTGAGGATCACCTGGGACATAGCACGAGACCTTACGGTCGTTCTAGAAGAGATGTAGCTCTAGAACAAGCTCGTGAAAAGCACAATCCCTCAAAATACTCTCATGTGTAACATTCAACAACTAATCGCTATATATGATGAGCTTTCCGAGGTTCGAAACGAACTCTCAATTCTTTACACAGGCAAGCGATCTATGCATCGGTCACTGAGAAAGCGCAACGTCGGTAGGGACTCATACATGAGTTTACATTTGAAGGATGAACTAGGTTTAAGCCTCGAACTCATTGAGCGTCTGCAGAATATCAGGTGTCAAGGCGCAAAAAATCTCTCTCTCGATGGTCTTGACTGAACAAGCAGGCTACATGACAGGTTTGTAGCAAAAATACGCTTTAAACTTCCTGTGACTTCGGATGATCAAGCGCGCTGAAACTTGCGCCGGGAACAACCACCAGCGTGCCAACTCCGCAACTCTTCTTCCAGTTGTCCATTTTACCGGCCCGGTCAGGGTCTTGCGCTGAGTTTCTCCGCGTCAAAGCCCAGCGTTTCGCACGGATAGGTGTTGCACCCCCGTGGCATACTACGTTGGACCTTCACGACCAGGCACAACAGAAGGAAATCACGAAACAGTTGACAGTGGGGCAGGCCATTTGACCTCCGGACTGCGCACGGCCCGTGCGTGAGCCGAAAGTTATGCCGACGTCAAGGTTTCAAGAATGTCTTGGCCACGCGCATTCAACAGTGAGTAACCTGTTGTATTGTTGCGTTCATTTTTTTTAGCATATCGTCCAGCGCAGACAGTGCTTCGAAAAGCCGCTTCCGCCGCCTCGCACTGTATTGGATCCTAACGAATTCCTAATGCTAGCTTGAGCCTCTATGGAGACGTCATAGATTGCCTCCGTGGTGTGTGATCACGCTTGCTGTCCAACTCTCGGGCCGCCCCACGGCGCGACCTGGGGAATACCGAGATTTCGCCTTGTGCCCAGCCCTTCAAAATGGCTGGCAGACAGGCTTGTGGACTGGCTGTTGGCTCGTGCGCCTGCCCCCCACAACCCTTGCACACACATCTACGGTAACCCATGTTCGCACTTCCGTTCTTGGCCACCGTTCTTCTCGCGACGAGGCTCGTTAGGAGCAAGGAGTGTACGGTCGAGCACTCCGAAGACGACGGCGCCGACGATTCTCCCGCCATTTTGACCGCGTTCCAGGATTGCAAGCTCGACAGCGTCATCACGTTCGAGCAGAAGAACTACAGCGCGCTGACGCCAATATCGTTAACCGACCTTAGTACGTTCACCTTCGCCGTACACGCGATACTGTCTGACTTGCTTGATTAAACTCTCTAGAAAACGTTACGGTCCGAATCAATGGCAACATTTTGCTCCCCAAGAACATCACCGCAGTACAAGAGGCCGTCAATACGACCACCAACCAGCATTCGTCGTACGCCGTCCCTTGGTTCTACTTTGCCGGCGAGGATGTTAGCATCTACGGGAGCTCCAAAAAGGACTGGGGCGCATTTCACGGGTAAGCGAGCCAAATTAACCGTTCCTGTATTGTATTGACTGTCGTAGATTCGGCCAACAGTGGTGGGACATCGGCCAGCGCATCAGCCGGCCCCAACTTGCTACGCTGAATGTCACGAACGGACTGTTGAGCGGTCTCAAAGTCATCTACCCGGTCGCCTGGGGCTTCAATCTGGTGCGCTTTCGATCTGTATCTGTTCACGTCTCGCTCGAGCTGACGGTAAAATATAGCCGGGCAAGAACATCCGCGTCGAGAATCACTACGTCTGGGCTCGCCCGACTAATGGCACACGTGACGTGACAACGGTACACTTTCCCCGTGTTGTTCTCCTATTCCGACTAATTGCGCGCAGAGCTTCCCGTTCAATACTGACGGCCTGAACGTGTCTGGTCAAAACGTCACAATCGACGGCTACTACGGTTTGTGGCTCCCCCGCCATATTGTGTTCTGAACAAACTAGCTGACGTGCAGATAAAATCAAGGGGAGAATGGCGACGACTGCGTTTCAGTTATCAATGGCGCGCGGGATGTTCAGGCATTGAACGGATACTGCGGGTTCTCGAGCCATGGGCTCTCTATTGGCAGCCTCGGCCGTAACGGGTCAGTCCAGACTGTCGCCAACGTCCTGTTTAAGAACTGGACAATGGATGGCGCGGTGTACGGCGCTCGCGTGAGTTTTCAGTTCAGGTTGCGACCTTCACTATAGCTGACTTTATGGCTAGTTCAAGTCGTGGACGGGTGGTCAGGGTTGGGCTGAGAACATCACCTGGTCTGGTATGTGCAACCTTCTAGTGCTCCTGTGCAGGGGCATAATGTAACTGAGCTGCTTTCAGACATCAAGCTCGTCAACGTCTCGACGGGCATCTTCATCACGCAGAAGTACGCAGCTGTCTTTCGCGTGCACACGATCATTACTAAATCCCGCATCAGTTACTACGACCAGGATAAAGGGCCTCGCCCAGATAACCCCAACAAGACCTCCACGGAGTTGAGGAACATCCGCTACGAGAACTTCTCCGGCTTCCTGGCGTCCAACTGGACGGACGGGACATGCATCAGCAGCCCATGTTGGAACTGTGCGTATCGTCCCATGCCGGAACTGCCGTTGAACTGACTCGGAAATGACGCGTCTTTGCTTTTGCCAGTTGTGAATGGCATCGACAACACGCGTGGCGTCATCTTCGATCTGTACCCCGGCACAGCGCAGAACATCTCGTTGGTCGACATCAACATCAAGCAACACGACGAGAAGACGAACGCCAACGTGCTGTGCAACGCCACCACGCTCGCAAAGGATCAGCAGAATACTCTGGGGTTCCAGTGCGCCGACGGCGAGTTCAAGGCGACCGAGATCAAGCCGGGCAGCAGCACCGGCACGGGTGCGGGAACGGTGACAAGCGTTTCCGTCATCGCTGCTGTCGGCGCACTCCTCGTGGGCTTGACTGCCGCCATCCTCTGATTTGGCAATGCCAGTTAGCTAGTTACCAAAAGGCCCCTTGTTATTGGCCTCCCTGTAGGAATAGCGGAACATTTGTATGTATGAATTTTATGCCGGTTAAGTGGCTACATTGGCAAATTGGGGAGAACAAGGAGCATGGTGCTTGGACCATTGTCCAAGTCCGCTCGTACAAGAGACAGCGTGAGAGTGGCCAGCGGTCTCGGCAAACCTGAGCTTCGGCCCCTCCTTCCAAGTTCACGTTGTGGTAGTGTGGATGACGGCGTCCGTTCTGCTGTTGAGCTTCGCGATCGTCACATTCCTGGTTGGATGGCGCATCACAAATCGGGAAGCTCACAGTCAACAGCGGCACCGACTTGACCAAGTGGTATGTGGGCTACATACAAACAAGGCCAAGGCTGGTCTTAACACTAAGGATAGATCCGACATCCAGGCACAAGCACATAGGGTTGCTTCATTCAAGAAGGCGTGCGATCAGGCGTTGAACAAGTCCGAGTGCGATGACCGCCGGACAAAGGCTCTCCGAACCCTAATGCAAGCCCGGAAACAGCTCATCAAGATCGATTTAAGCTTGAACCAAGTTAGTACCTCTGCGTAAAGTATGCCGGTTGTTATATATTCAGCTGACCATACACACAGCCAATGGCTTGTGATGCGATCTTTGAGAAAGAGTTTAACTTGGTACGTACATCCCTCTGGATTTTCTTTGATCTCAGCCGAATGATGCGCCGTCAGTCTGGATCACTGGCTGTACAAGGAAAGTGCCGGCGGGCCAGGTGCGATGTCAGTCAGACCCTTCTGTGTAATAGAAGTCAAGGTCGCGCAGAAGCCCGCGCAAACATCTCTAAGCCGCTGCCTCACCTGATCTACCATGGGAGAGCGCGGGCGATCGACTTCTCGAGCAATGTAATGTCCGTCAGTGAGAAACGGGCAACACTGCATCCATACCCTGAATAGTAATAGCCATTGCACGACAAAAAACCGAAAACGCCGGAGCTGCCGACTATGTAGTAAGAGGGTGACTATTGAGCTGAAGTCTGTCCTAAGCAACGGAGATGCTCGAGGCGCAGCTCGGCAGGGGCCGCAACCTGTTTCTCGCCTTGCTTCCAATGTTCCCCTTAGAGCCCGCAAAGGCCTCTCTAACCGAACAACCATTAACAATGAAGCTGCGCAAGTCGTTCATTCACCCGCGGTGCTAGCTAGTCAGGGCCCGCATCTTCTAGCCTCGACCTGTCATCATTGCCGCGGACTGCCGACATGCCATTCATTCGGGGTGCCCCGGTGATACCCGCAGTACCTGCGCGTGAACACTAAGACCGGTGGATTACTGACTAACTGGGACCATCAACTGAACTCGACCCTGTACATGTACTAGTGCATGCACGGGGCGGTCGCCTTGTTGATAAGCCTGACTCCGTCGTTCGGCATCGCCCCCTATTTGATGAGGATGCAGAGCATAGCAAACATACTGTAATTGGAAGAGGACTCGAGCCCCAAGTTTCAGCTAAGATTTTTGCGCGACTGCTGATCGCTGCCCATCTTAGCAACAGGCTCGATCGTGATGAGCAGCTCCGATGACAAACCGATGACTCGCGGCTGGGCAAGGCAATGATTTGACAACTCACCATGCGACCAGGCTGTGGAATCTGAAATCTTACGGCTGCTGTCTGCTCTTTCTCCGATTACGGTCCAATCGGTCACATGGCGCCGTGGCAGCTGGCTTGCTGCAAATGGCTGTACTATGACTCCGCTATCACTGTCTCCCAAGATCTCATTGTGCGATTAAGACACAGGAGGCCGGCTGATAAGGATCAATTGTACGGTGGATGTAGGGCTGCGTGAGAAACGCTATCATTTTCTCGGTAAGGATGAGCCCACTTCGAACGCAACCGCCCGCAGGAATTGCGCTAGAACCAATATCCACGACTTTTAAAAAAGCACCTGTAGCGCATTTATTACGTCCTTGATTTGCATTTGTGAGGCTGCTCCCTGCCGCATCCAACTGGCTATGCTCCGAGATGGTCCGTATGCACTCTCTAGGAGCTGCTGCGCTGCGGGTCTGTTACAATCAATGAAGGTTTCCCGAGTCAGAAATCCTGATTACGCCGATGTCCTACCCCCATTTTTCCATACAGCTCGATCGGGGAGACAGAATGGGGCCTTTGGTGTATAGCTCGCCGACATTCTTCTCAACCTGGCTTGAAGGAGCACATTTACTAATTTGAGTCAGTTCCTGTTAATTGGGAATTTTTTTGGGCGTGCAAAAAGCTGCTGGCTTATTTGCACTACTACTTGCTCGTCGATTACTACGCCTTTCGTAACCGTTTCCTCGCATCGCCTCAACCCACTCGAATCAATCGCGGATGCGCGGTCGCACAATGCCCCCGCGCTTGCTTTTGTAGCAGATCTCGTGACCGGACTGATCAGATCTATACATCTCGCCGTGATCCCTTACGAGGTGTGTTTGGCTGTGAGTATCCATTATCAGCACGCGAGCAGACTGGACTCGATTAGTCTAGCTAAGCACGTAGACCTGGCCGCCCGAAGCTCAATCTATCAGGAGACACGGCGGGGAGCTCCAGTGGACTGATAGACGAGTCACTTGAGCGGTTCCACCTGGATAAGTTCAACAGGGGCTTTTTCCGCGATTGCAACATCTCCTCCAGGTCATTTATGATGCAAGATAACTGATTCACATGCCAGCCCATTACCCTCAGCTCTGACAAAGCTTTCACTGCCCTTCCGCTCCTAGGGCATATACATATTAGCCCTAGGTTCCATGTTGTGGGAGACTTGTCACTTGCGTCAAGCACATTTTACTTGTCGATTCGAGTGCACATTTACAAGACTCAAAGGTAGCTCATCAGCATCATGTACGGAAGGAATTGACCTCACGCCTGAGACCATCTGGAGTTTGATAGCTTGACATACAGTATGCCGCTCGGACTCTCTGACTATCTGAATATGGAAGTAAAAGTATGGCCGCCATGACAGCACATACTGGGCGAATACATGCATTCGGCTGAGTTAATATCCTGGCGGGTGACAGAGATGCAGATTACACATGCCGTGTGTCGCTCACCATTCGGTTGAGATTTTTTACGCTTGCTTTGCGGGTTTTGGTACCATGAGCTGTGTTAAAACTCATGAGGGTGCCCGCCGCACAATCAATTCGTCAAGTTCGAAGATGCTAAGTGGCTCGTTGGCGCGGAGAACCACCCTGCCGACACTTGTGTCACTCTCCGCCTTCATTATGGCTCTGAATCTCCACGTTAAGAGCCAGATTGCTTGACCGGTGACTTGAGAATCCTCGCTAAAGTAGGCAGAGTGGCAGCTGTGCTGATCTCAGGAGTTACCGTGTAGCCCTGGCTGGCATTCGCAAAGCACGAATACATCGTTCAACCTTGACACAAGCTCCTCTTTTTTTGAAGCTCGTTGCAAATTGGACGAGGAAGAGCTGGGAGGAAGCGTCTGTATTCCGATGGTAGGCCCTATCAACGAAGTTAACCAGGCACCTGATGCCGCTCTCTAGCCTGACAGGACTATACAGTAACGCGGCGTCGATTGTTCCCGATTTCAGCTTGCAGCTAGGACTTGAGCATCTCGGCCAAAATTCCCTGCAGCAGCATTGAAGGTCGCCGACAGCCGCCGGTCTATTTGACATTACTCCGATTCTCGTAAGGATCATCGCTCGAACAGTTACGAGCGACATTGAGAGCGTATTGAGTCTAGTACCAAGCTGAATGATTCCCACGTGACGCTGTGCACGCAACCATATTATGTCCATCGCGCCAGCAGTCTTTGAACTCAGATATCCCTGCTCACCTACACATGACTAGCAAAATCAGGATCAGGTTCTTTCAGCCGCCGTTTGTGTTGAGTCTCTATGCAGGTTGCGCATTGGCGTTCTCTGCTTCCGCATACTTACCCACTGCCACTGACCCTCCCGCTGGCTGAAATCTTGGTCGAATGCATCGAGCATCCATATCGAAATGGTAGTGTTGTGATCACGAGCGTCGTGACAGTGTTAAACTCCAAGCAGTAGGCCTGTCAAAGTGACAGCCGTTAAGACGTGATAACTCCGGCCGTCTTGGGGTCCTTCCACGCTGTGTAAGGTCCTGAACAAACCGCTAACAAGTCTCACGTGGTCTGTAATAAGGAATCTCTTCGTACTTCGTGACTGCTCATGTGTTGCGCGGAAACTCTACAATCATTCAACATATCTTGACGTGAACGAGGTATCACTGGCCTTGCTACAGAAAATCTTGTGATTCTACAATATGAGGTACAGCCTGCAAAAACCATGTATTGCCCCGAGAGAGGCTGAGAGAGACGGGCCGCGCCTTTCGCCACCACTGTTATTCATTCTCACGCTGCTCGACGGAACACCTCCGAAATACGCGCAGATCCCGTCGGCAAAGTAGAGAAACCATGGATTGGCGCTCCAAACTCGGATCGCGGCTCTTGCCTAGGGGCTCAAAGCATGTCCATTTTCGCAACTGTCACGCACACGCGAGCTACATAAGGGGAGTCGCTACTGCAAAAGGGTCTCGCCCCTCCTCCACCACCCCGGGTAGGCGCAGTGGTCATCCTACTGTTCGTCTCCGGCCCCGAGCAATGAGCTCCAGAGCGCCTCAGTCATCCGGTGACCGCTCGCGAGACACCGTACTTCCTTCGTTTCGTGAGAGCTTCCCAGGCGCGTGCTTAAGATCAAGACCTCCCGAGTTACGCTTCACTCATATCCTATCTCCTGCAGAAAGCGTGTTCGGTCATCCCCAGGTTGCACGCTCTGCGCCATCTGCGCCACCTTTCCACAATGGGGTGACATCCGGTGGCCATCCGCAACGTTATCCTCAGCCCTCTCTACCTCCTGCACGCACTCCACCTTCAAACCTACGGCCTACATCCCCACAGCTACACCCAGCTTCTGTCCCCCAAGGAAGAGGGCACGGCGGACAGGGTCAAGGAGGACAGTTCCTCATCCTCGAGAGTAATCCAAATGGACGATTACAGATCTCGGCCACGTCGTCGTCGTCAATGCAGCATGCCGAATGGATGCACAGTGGCACGGCGCCACCGGCGCCAGAGGCTGCGGAACAGAGTGAGTGCATGTCACGTTCCCAGTTGGAATTGCCGCGGTATTCACCTAGTTTGCTGACACTCCCGGCCTTCACGTCTCGCGTCTGCAGGGAAGCTACGATGTACAGTCCCTGGCTGCACGCGCACATTTTTAATGCGCCCCAATCTTGAGCGACACCTGCGAACAGCGCACGACCCCGGTTCTATCGCGGGTATCGGACAGTAGTCGCAATGGCCGAACTCAGGAGTCCTAGGCCTCGATGCGGGCCGTCGCGCCTGCGTTGCCGCGAAGGCACTGAAGGACTCAGGAGACCGATGCGGGGAGCCATCGCGTCGCGCGACGGCTGTTGCGGATCATAGCAGTGGAAGTAATGGTGAGCCTGCGTGGAAGAGTCAGGAGGCGGAACGGACAATCAAACAGAACACAATGTATCATACTCACTGTCGTGTTACCATGACCTTTGCTTGTAATTGTACCTTCCTAGTTTCGCCAGTTCATGATGCAGGGTGGGGAGGCTGCGCCCGTTGATGTGTGTCTCACAGCCTGCAACGCACTGCCCAAGACGACAACGAGTTTCCAGAGCAACTTGGGATGACGAAAGGCTCCTGTCAACAGAACCTGCCATCGCCTCGATCGAAGTGCCGGAGTTAGCGGCGGGCTCGCACTGGGTGCATGACGACGATGCTCATGTGCTCCGCTTTCCCACTGGCAGCCGCGGGTTTCCGTTTAGAGCAACAACGGAAAAAATAAATAAACTCACGCAGCATATCAACCGGTATTTAGCCATGCGTTAAAGGCCGTTGATCTGGGACTGCGGATAATCGATACAATTTTCAAGGCGACGCTAGGTTGACAGCGGACAGATGCGTGCCTTGCAGTTGCACAGGCGGTCAGGGACGCGCCGAGTTTGGTCAATGCAAACAAAACAAGGCGTCGAGCGAGCAAAAACTGAGAAGTGAGAAAGAAATCGAGTCTTTGACGCGTGCGGTTGGCACGAAATTTCACATGGGCTCACAGCAAGACATGACATAGCAAATTTCTCAGTTGAGGTTGTCGCGGCATCAGAGGCACTGGCATGAATACATTTGGCAATCGATCACGATCTGCCGAGCTGCCGGCGTGGGTGGCGTTTATGACGAATGCCTCCGGGCTCGTCCCCAAAACCATCGTGACTGTGACAGCCCTATTACGTGCACAACCACAACCGAAGTGCGCAGCCGGTATTGCTGGGTTTGCGAGCGGGCCGCAATCGCGCATTATTGTGAAAGGGCCTACAGAAGAGAGCCCAGCCTGGGACGATCTATGTAGACCGTACGAATGGCACTGAGCCACAGCACCCAAGTTCCAGGTACGCAATCCAGAAGGGAATATGGCCGGTGGCTGAATAAACATGTGCTACCAGGCGCTCGTGGCCAGACGGGATCTGCACTGTCAGAGCCGATAGAAGCACGAATCCTACTTTAAGCATTAGACACGATGGAGCGTTCCGAAGACTTGGCCTATCTCCGCGCTTTCTCCACGAGAAGAGAAGCGCTGCAAGACCTCCAGAGGTCGATTACCCGCGGACTTGCAATGTGACTTTAGAAAAGCATGCTCAGCGCGCGTGAACCAAGTTTTGCAGGACGAGTCAAACACACTTGGCGCGAACGACTCGGGTAATTTGAACCCAACCCACGACGCACTACCATTCAGATGGGCTTCTTACGTCACAGTTCCACGAGTAGCGTTCTAGCATGGGCAGGTTCCAATATCGCTTGGTGCCAACCAGAGCCGTTACACAAGATCGCGCATGGAGACGTCAACTTCTTGCTAACGCTCGCATCTTGTGTCGGAGAATCTGAGCAGCAGACACAGCAAGGCTCGTGCTCGTCGCGAGGGCCGCCTGGTCGAGTACAGAGCCCGACCAAGTACTCCAAATGAGTTGATCATGGCTGTCAAAGACAAACACGCCAGTACCCCGAGTCTTCTCGTCAGCGGCTGGATCAATGACGAAGTCATTGTCGCGAGCACGACGTGCGATCGGAACGGCGCAGAGGTAAGTGCGAAGCGGTAGGCTGCCGGCGCGAAGCAAGGCGAGCGATGAGGCGTTGAAGTACGCCGCAAGTAAGGAAGATGGGGTGCGCGGGGAGTTGCGCATGATTGGAGAGAGGGACTGGACGACGATTTGAACAAGGGCGCGAGGGGTTTGGTGCAGGTGGGCCATCGCGGAGAGAACGCCAGCGATTGACGTTGATAAAGACCTCGATTCCGTTGCTGCAAAAGTAAGAACACTGTCTCGCGAACGTTGTTGCAAGAGGGTTTACCTGCAACGCCATGAAGTGGCCGAATGATCACTTCAACTGTCGCTCGCGACGCGTTCTCTTGCTGTAATCTCGCCTCAATGGGTCCAGATACGGACGCCACCGCACAAGTCTCGCCTTATCAGCAAAAGGAAGGTGTTGTCATGTATATGGTATGGCGTATTGAGGCTCCGGTAAGTTGTGCGTCCGAGTCGCCAAAAAAGTGTTATACGCACCAAAGGCAAAACGCGCGGACCCATCCGCTCGGTCAAGCTCATCAAACACAATGATTATGGGTCGCATATCTGAGTTTGGACGGACTGGAGAGAGGCTGGTCATCGGAGCGCAGAACAGGCCGTACGGTACTTTCCGACCGGATCACAGCCGTTTGCGCTCGATATCTAACACAATCCGTCTCTTCTACAGCGTAACAATAATTTTCATCTTTTGCGCAACAGTAAATTATGCGGTGCCGCTGACAAAGGGTTTTGAAAGGAAGAAAACTGTCGCAGAGATTAGCAGACGGCGAACATGACGCCTGTTCGGAAAAGACATTCTCTGGACAGGAGGGCCACCGTGAGTGACAAGGAGAGCAATACCGCAGTGAGCTACAAAAAGATAAGAAAAACTGCTTGTATCTCTGGTGGATTCGATTATGCTTTTTCTCGAACCATGGTGGGAAGGAAAGTGAGGAACACATCTAGCCAACATCCGGCGAGCGAGGAGCATCGGCAAACCCAGCCTAACAGGAGTCTGCGCTCGCTGCGGACAAGTTTAGACTCATCAGTGGCTGTTGTATACGAATCGGAGTACGATATGAAAGTAGACATCATCACATCGACCATCAGGTGTTTTGCGGTATTCGCGCTTCAGTGAATTAGAAGGCAATCTAAAAGCCGTTTCGGACAACCTCACTATAATCACTTAATTCAATAGAGCTTGGGATCAAAACTAGAGTTGAGGGTAGTGTGAAGGGCCGGGACCGGCGGATCACCGTGCTCATCCCTTGGCCTTCTGCACCGACGCGCTAACCGCGCGCGCGTCCACACCGGACGCTCTCGTCCTCTTTTCGCACTCACAGTCTCTTTCAGGGCGTGTACGACCAAATTATAACTCCTTTAGCTTCAAATCTCCTTCTAATTCGCACGTTTATCGTCGTTGGAATATGGACACCAGCGGCAGGCTCTTGCGGTTTAAGGTCGACCAGAAACCTGGGCTGCACCTTAGGCAGCTGCCACCCGCTACCCGCACAAGTGCATCGAGCTCTGCGAGCTCCTCGACGGGCTCAGATACAGTGTCAAGTGGACTCTCTTCAGGTTAGCTCCTATACCTTATGCAGTGCAACTTGCGCTGATGTTAGCTTTCCTGCTGGGTTGATGCGGTGTTAACAGGCCCTCCAGAAAGATCATCAAGCTCTGCATTTGAGCCGTTCTTCACTCAAGGATCTTCGCCTTCCAGTACTCCTGATGGTTCTAACCCGTACGTCATTTCTGTTGGTGTCAACATGACGCATTCTGCTGATTGCGCTCTACACGGCAATTTTTTTTTCAGCAGTGCCGCCAGTCTATATCTCTTCGTCTTCCTCGCGACCTTGCTGCTCTTGCTTGGTCTTAGCGTGGGCATTCTCTTGCGCAGTTTTGTACTTCGGCGAAGGTTCAGGTACGACCTTGATTTTATCATGGCTTCAACGGGCAATTATTGACTTTTGCTCTGCTTCAACCAGGAGAAGGGTCGAGGAAGCATTAGCAGCAGGCGTGCACTTTGGTCCTCGAATGGACGTCGGTGGACCGCCTCTCTTGGGACGATGGAAGCGACCCATTCTTCATGACGTCGCACTCGACGATCCTGAAAAAGAGCGTCTATCAACGGGCCAGACGGCAGATGGCTGGGAAAATGTACAGGTACGAGTAACAAGACAAGGCTGCTTCCCTGTTGCATGTCGTGATGCACGCTGAAATCTTGTCCCTCTCAGCCGCTCTGTGCGATGGTCATGTCACCTGATCCCTCATGCCACGGTTATGATACGCCTCAATATCAACACTCACAGCCGCAGCCACAACGTAACACACCGACGATTAACCTCATTCGACATTTCTGGACCAACGGGCTAGGATTTCGTGACGACGTCCCGCCTGGGATCGGCGGAAGCACGCCGACACAAGCGTTTGCTCTGCGCTCCCAGGGCTCCGGCTCACATTCAAGGCCTTCAATGTCGACGTCCAGGGCCGATGCGGCGTCCCTTTCGGCGCTCTGGCAGCCGCAGTTAGACCACACGGCTAACGGCAACCTCCACCTTTCACTCCCAGCTACTCCAACAGCGTCAAGCGTGCGGAGGAGACAGGGAAGGGAAAGGCAAGTAGATCCTAGTGTCATGCACACTGCAGGGGAAAAAAACGACGCTGCTGCCACAAAAGATGATGTGGACATTGAAAAGGGAATAAGTCAGGGTGGAGTGGTACGCGTGGCCATAATCGTTGCGATGCCATCGCAATGGTATTCATACAACACTGCGGGATTACAAGGATTGGCCATCGAGTTGGGCGTGCTGGAGGAGAACGTGGACGGCCTAGTAAGGAGAGACAATCGTGAGACTGAATCCACAGCTGGATGAACATAATCGAACTCTCGTCCGCTGTCTTGTGTTAGTGAAATTCCTTTTAGTCATGTGTGTGTGTGTGTCAATACTGGCATGTCTTTGTTTCACTCTTTCTGTCGTCTCTGGATTCCATAACCCTTGACATTTCTGCCGGTGGATGTAGGTGGTAGTTCGCAACCTCACCCAGTGTTTCCTAGTGTAATGAAGACGAGTCGCACAAACGCATAGCATGTGCACTTTGCCACACATGGGGCCTAAGACGTGAGAGTCGCACCTCCACTGTATTCTGTATCTAGGTCGATACCTACCTTGAAACTCACGCTGACCATTTGTGGCCACCGTTCCAGAAAGGCGCTCGGTGCATGTCAATGTCCGCAGATGACTCACGGAGGGTGTGGTATATGACACACGCCCTCAGCATCCGACGTCCGCCTGTTTCGGGACGTAAACACCACTCACTGTATACGCACCAACCATGATGCAAACAATTTGCATGTTTAACTTGAAGGAGTTATTTAGGATTGAAGAAGCCGATCAACTTCGCTGTCTAGCAGCTGCGTGTCACCGACAACCAACGACTCGAGTCGTCCCCTGAACGTGCTAGTAGAATAGATAGACGCCTTATGCCGCAACTCATGGGTGTGAGTTGCGCGGGAGAAGCCGCAGCGTTGTGAGAGAGCTCAAAATGTGTGACGTCTGACAACATCATGATCCTGGGTATTCAATGCAAGCCCTAACGGCGGAGGAACGGCTTTGCATCAGTTTGACACATCAGAGGTACAAAAGAGGGCGAGCTATAGAAATAAAACAATGCATCTGTGGCCACGGACATGAATAGCCTCAAGAGTCAAGCGATCAAAGACCGCATCAATAACATGCCACCGGCAAGTGCAGCGATGATAGAAATGGCCGCGAATGCGGCAAACAGGATGCAATCGAATTCAGGACGAATATGCCGCGGAGGAGCTCCTCCACAAAGTTCAGAGCGAGCGGTTTACCCGCCCACTGTGCGTCACGAGATGCGGCCTCGTCGCGCCTACCAATGTTGCGCCACGCCACAACAAATTCGATTCCGAGAATTTGCTAGATGGCGAGCAATATCTTGAGCCCTTTGACTAAAAGCGGGCCACAAGTGATCGCTGGAGTAATCGCGTACTGTGTGGTTCCTGAAAGTGAAATGAGCGCCGTAGGCACACAGTCCTTAGGGTCCCACCCGTCAGACACGGGTGGTGTGACTGCTGTCCGCCTGCAAGTGAGGCACCGGTCGCATTATGTATTGCTTTGCGGTTGATGTTGTACATTACGTCGCCGAAGGAAGCTAGTAGAGGATCTACGTCCACTAGAGTTGCAAAGATCCAAGCTGCCAACAGAATCATCGCGGACGCCGATGTCGAGCAGCAGCTCCGGCTGAAGTACATCAGAGGGGCGATGTAAATTCAGCGGCAGCGGCAAAGAATCGCGCCATTTCCTCCGGAGCAGGTGACATATGGTGGATTTATAGCCGATGGCACGTAAGAGAGAATTGGCGGCGATGAAAGCGGGAGCGCCAAAAACTGTGGCAGTATCGTAATTGTCACGGTTAATGCGGTCACCATCTTATCGTGCGCGATATTTTGACCAACAAAAAGGTGCAGCGCGATATGGCTGATTGCGAAGATTGGGTCGTGAATTTCATGAGTGGCCGTGTTGAAAGCAGCGTGATGCCGAACTCCATGCTCGGCCATGCACTAACATATATCTTGAGATTTATTTGCCACACATCGGTTTGAAGTGATAGGTGGCGGCTCAAAAATATGGGAGAGTGGAGCTCATGTCCTTGGAAGAGCACAACAGCCCGGTAAAAACTGAATGCCCCAAAGAGTGCCAAGGGCACACCAGGATATCATGAGAGAGTACCAGCTAAGCCCATGCTGCATGTATCTTGAGTCTATGGACAACGAGGAGAAAAGGTTTGACAAAGAAAGGTCGGAGTTTGCACGCGCCTTTCAATCTCCGAGTTCATCATCCCTAATTCTGATTGGCGCAGGTCCTTTCCTCCTCGACTCATTTCCGCAGAACACACAAGAATGTCTAATTTAAAATGGGAGGTGCTTCGGTTAAAACGTAGTAACGATGCATTTGCGGCTACATGTGACTTCAAAATCACAGCATACCAACCCGATTGCTGCTCTTCTGGAGTAAAAAATCCGCTTCGAATCTCTTGCGATCGAGCTGAATTAGTCAAGGCTTACATATATAGTAGCACGCGTTCATCCTCGATCGTCTTTCTCTGTCCTACCACACGCGCAACACGCGTTCATATGTGATCGGTTCTGTCTTGCTGAGTCAGACGACCGCCACCACTATAAATTAGCTGCATGTCCTCGGAGACATTACCTTCCAGAGTCTCACTCTTCTCATAGCGATGTCTGAGAAAAACGTCATTGTAGTTTTTGGTGCAACCGGCGCGGCGGGTGGGTCTGTGGCACGATACCTCCTGGAGGACGGTACATTTACCGTGCGCGCCGTCACTCGCGATGCCAGCGGTTCCAAGGCCAAAGGTATGCATAATCCAACGCCTTTCAGGCATCAGTCTTATTCAGATCTTTCTGCAGTGCTGGCGGCGCAGGGAGCTGAGGTCGTTGAGGCAGACCTCGCAAAGTCAGAGACCATCGCGGCCGCGCTCCACGGCGCATATGGCGTGTCCGCCCTAACAGACTGTACGTGTGCCATTCCAGCGGGCTCTCATTAACGGTTTTTATAACTCCTCCCCACAGTCTGGACGATCCTCCCTTCTCTAGGGTTCGACCTTGCGAAGACGCAAGCCGAGGAAGAGCGCCAAGGCCGCGCACTCATTGACGCCGCGGTCTCCGCCAACGTCAAACAATTCCTCTGGTTCTCGCTCCCAGAACAAGACTGTCCGCACTACATGTCAGTCCGAGTTTATCATCATGATTGCGCGCTTTCATGCCGTCCGACGCTGACTGTTGACGTTGGCTGTGACGATGACAAATGCACAGGGGCAAGGCCAATGCGACGAAATATCTTCTCTCGACCCCTGGCCTTCCGCACACGGTATTTGAGAATGTGTTTTACTACGAGAACTTTGCGCATCCGACGTTTGGTCTGCTCGCACCGAGCAAGGACGTCGAGGGGGAGTACACCGTGAACCTCGCGCTGCCCAAGGACATCCCGGTCCTGATGTACTCGGTCGAGCAAACCGGAGCGTGGGTCCTTGAGGCGTTCAAGAATCCCGACAAGTGGATCGGTAAGTACAGCAGGAAGCGTGACGGGGACGCGTGGGAAGGTGTTCTGCAACTGACTGACTGACTGACTCCGACCGGGCAGGCCAACTGATTCACGCCGTCGGCGATATTCTGACGACGACAAAAATTGCGGCGGCTTTGTCGAAAGCTAGCGGGAAGCGGGTTGTACCGCTCGATTTGAGCGAGACCGAGTTTCATGGGCAGGCCGACTCTGATAATGTCTACGTCCGCGACTTCTACCTCATGTACAAGTGCGTTTGCCCCAACTTCAATCCTCGTATCAGGGACTGACAGGATATCTGCATGACAGGATATATATCGAACAAGCCGCGGTCAACCGGTATCCTATCGCCAAGACCATCAAAGCATCGGCTGAAGTAAATCCGGCGCAGCAAGACTTTGAGACATTCCTGAAGCTGAATCAGAACATCAGAAAGTTTCTTGCATCCTTGGTGTAGATCATGTCAAGACCCGATGAACGTCTGAAAACCGGTTCTTCGTCGTGTTCAACTAGTTGGTTATGAATGTTGGCTTCATGTTTACAGTAATCATCAACTAGGATGAGTGGTGGAACTATGAATTTTGTCACGTCTGCGTCCGAGTCTTCACGGCTAGAGATGGACGAGCCTGATTGGTAGGCGCGAGGCGACACGGGCACGGTGTCGGCCATGAATCCGCTTATAATGCTAGCACGGCTACTGCAGCTTATGATCGTCTCATGCCAGTATCGAGATGTCCGAGTGCTGGGAGTTTGGAACTATGTTATTATTATTATTGAGTTTGGGCTGGGCTGAGAGACTCGCCGGACCCATCACCCAACCATTCGACGGAGACTCGGGAGACAAATCGACCGTGCCAGTGCCACTGCCGCATCCCCGCGAACGTTAGACATCTGGCTATCTCCCAGATTCCCATCTTTTTTACAAGAACGACAGGCGTCGCGGAGTAGCAGCAGCATTGCATTGCACTGTGATCTTGCGACGCGCAACTGAGCCAGAGGAGGAACGTCGATCTCGGTCGCGCGCTCGTTAAGCAAGCGTGTGTACGCGCGGGGTAGAGAAACCGGAGGCTGAGGTACGTTCTGTCTTCCCATTCGTGAAAATAATATAAATGTCATAATCCCGCTTGCTGCCACTCTTCGTCGTCGTAGTGCAGCTGTTGCATGTTACGGTGATTGCTGCGAGGGTAGAACGGTCTGGCTTTTGTCTAATGTCACACCAGCTGCAACTCGCCGGACCTCGCTGGCTTGATGGCATGATCCGATAGCTGAGAGATATCGCCGAGTTTTTGTCAATTCAGACATGGGTAGCGGACCAAATCTTGGACGAATGATGTGGCTAGTTTTGACTGTGTGGGTGCCGAAGCTAAGGTTGAAGCACACAAGCCATGCATGCGATGCGGGCACCGCACACACCTCGCCTGTCATGGTCAACCAAAAAAGACGCAAGTCTCCACGTGTGGTTGCCAGTCGGGAGACGGGTGAGAGTGGACGGACGGGTTGCCGCTTGGGATTAAACTTACGACGAGAGTCTTGGCAACGGTGTTGTTTACGTGTTGGTGTGTCGTCGGCAGCCCTGAAAGAAGCGAGACGAGCGCAGCAGCAGCAGCAGCAGAGATTTGGGAACGGTGCAGGGGGTGTCAAGTGAATTTCTCCTGAGGAGCAGGAGCGAGCCGGGCTGGTTAGGGGTCAAAGCTGTTTTCGATCGAGGTGCGGAGTGCGGAGTTGTTTGCCGGCAGTGATCACTTCTCTCCCGTCGCGCACAGCGACCCAACTTGCGCGGCGACCGTCGTCGTAGTCGTCGTCGCCACCTCCTTCTCTCTCTCACACACACAGGCACAGGCACAGGCATAAGAAGGATGTCGACGGGCCTGGCAGCATCTGCATTGACCAACACACGGTCGCCGCTGGATCAGCTCGTGCGAAAGCATTCGCAGAAAGCCTCGCGCGACCGCTCCGGACGACCGCTCCACCAGCAACCTGCCCTGCCGCGGGTGGTAGTGAGCGGTGGAGATGACGACTCTGACGGACTGGGCGGGCGAATGGACAGCAGGAGCCCTAGTCCAAGTCCAAGCGCAAGCCCGAGCTCAGACTACCGCGCGTCGACACAGACAACAAGCACGGGTGGCGAGTCGCCAGGCACGCCGTTGTTACATACGCGGTTCACGGGTTCGACGTTTGCGCGGTATTCGGATATGAGCGCCGTGAGCACGAGCACGTATGCGGCGACCTTGGCGACGGACAGAGACGACGATGCGGCCAGCGCGCACAGGCCGTTTAGCCATCTCAATGGCGCTCTTGACGACCCGCGTGCGGATCCTGTGCGTCATTCGGACGTCGACCCGTTCGCCTTTCGCGAGTTTGAGCGCACCCAGCCACCCCAGCAGCAACAGCAACAGCGTGATGACCCAGCACATAACGCTGAGCCGCCCGTGCGTGCCAGTATCAGCGACGACGGTCATGCACTTCGCAACTTCTCGCGTCCCATGCGTCGCCCAGCGGCGGCACCAGATCAACAATACCCACAGCCAAACCAATACCCACAGCAACAACCCCCTCAGCAACAGCAGCAACAGCAGCAACAACCCAACCCATACATGCGTCAACAGTCACCCATCCCACCGCGCACGCCCCCGCCCCCTGCACCGCGCGATCCACGGCGCGGACCCCCCGACGCATCGCCGTCGCCACAGCAGTACGGTCCGTGTTTGTCCTTTTCTTCCCGTGCAAGAGTTTTGCATAGGCTTATGTTTATTGCCACAGCCCCCGGTCAGCGGTCAGCGCCACAGCAGCAGCAGCAGCAGCAGCAGCAGCAGCAGTACGGCGCGCCAATGGCCAGAGATCCTCAGTATGGCTCGCCTTCGCCCCAAGGTCAGCGCGGTCCTTACTCTCAAGGTGCGTTTTCACGAAGCCGTGATCGCGGACCGTGGTTGTTGGATATGTGCTTCCCAATCTGCGTCTTCTGCATGTGCCAGGCTTCCCTATGGCTCGTCTCCTCCTTCCACAACCCCGCCCAACCCCTCCCAGTCCTGCTTTGTCGTCCAATCCTTTCTGCGATGACCCTCTTATCATCATCAACTTGTCCGAAACCTCACAGCTCCGTCCGGTCCTCTCACAAGCCGATGGACTAGCCTTCCGTCATCGTATCCATCTCCGCGAGAAACCTAAGCTTGCCAAAGGCATTGTCCCCATCGTCCGTCCGTCCAAAGTCAATGGTGTATTGATTCTTGACCGGTCAGATCCTCAATCTCCACCATACGGAGCACCTTCTGCCTCGGGTCAGCGTGGTCCCTATGCCTACAATCAAGGTATGTTGCGTTTCTCAAAATGGGGTTGTAGAGACTAGTCTCCCTGCGCGTTGTGTCGGGATATTGTTATTTTGGAACCCGCGTCGCCTAATCGACATTTGTTCTGACTCTTTTTTGATCAAACCAGATCCTCGTTCTACGCCATATGGCGCCTCTCCTTCTCCCTCTGGCCCACCACCACCATCAGGCGCAAACCAACGGGATCCATACGCACAAGGTAACGCTCGAGATCATATATTGTCGCCCGCTGTGCATTGCTCAATGCCCTTTAAGGATCTTCGGGGCTGGGTTCACGGACTGGCCCACCAGCACCAGCACCTGGATCTGCGCGGGGACCGTCTCCATCGCCGCAAACCTATTCCTCGCAACAGTACAATGGGTATGGCGGGTCACCTGGTTATGGACAACGATCTCCGCAAGGCGCGCCTCAGACGCCACAGGCACAGGTACAGCCGAACCCGTACCAGCGCACACCACCACCACCAACGGCCGGCTCATCCAACCATCCCTATCCACAACCACAGCAGCAGCAGCAGCAGCCGCAACAGTACAGGCCTGACCCACGATCTCCATCGCCCGAATTTGGCTCGGACGAGGTCGGGCTGTCGTATACGCGTGACGGCGACGGCGGGAGCAGCCTTGAGGACGAGACACCGAGGCCGTCGTTAGATCTGACACAGAGGCGGCGGCCCGCACAGCTTGATGTTGTGTCTGTGCGTTCGAGTAATTATGAGTACGATGAGGAGTCAAGTCCGGCGTATGTTTCGCCGTTGACGCCTGCGCCGCTTCGTCAACAGCAGCAGCAACAGCAGCAGCCACCCCCGTCACCGTCCAGACCTGGTGATGCAGGCGGGTTCGTCTTCCCGCCCCCACGCGGCGGCGGGGGTGCACCACCGTCGCCGTCGCACTCGCGCCAGAACCAGGGGCACGCACACCATCAGCAACAATCAAGTGGCGACTCGTTCGTCACGGCCGAATCGACCGCGCCCGGCTTCGGCCTCGGCTCTGGGTACGGCGCTGGGTACGCAGTCGGTGGTGTGGCGAGTGACCTACTATCGCCTCAATCGCAATCGTCCCACGGCAGCACGCTATCGCCAACGCCGACACGAGGCGCCGCCGAGTTCGGTTCGCCATCGTCGTTGTCGAAACAGCCGGCCGCGCCGTGGGGCGGTGGTCGGATTGTGCGTACGGAGCCGCCGAGGATGTTGGTGCGTGGGGATCAGCAGCACAGTCCAGGTGGTGGGGGTGGTGAGAGTCCGATGATGGGTAGTCCGTATACGCCTGGTGCGGGTGGTACGGTTGGAGGGGGTGGGATGGATGATGAACGGGATCGGCGCGAGCGGTTTGGGGCGCCGAGTGCGGGTGCGGGTGGGAATCCGTATGTGAGGGGTCCGCCACAGACGCAGATGCAGATGCAGATGGGCGGGCCGCCACAGCAACAGCATCCACAGCAGCAGCAGCAGCAGCAGCAGCAGCAGCAGAATCCGTATATCCGCCAGCCGCTGCCCGAGCATCACCAGCAACATGATCAACAGCAGCAGCAGCAGCAAGTGAACCCATATATGCGCTCGCCGTCGCGCGGTGCCGAGCCTGGTGCAGCGCGGGGACCGTCGCCACAGCCGCACGGGCAGCAGCAACGTGGGCCAAGTCCCAACCCTGTCTTCACCGACCCACGCGGGCTCAGTCCAATCTTTACGCAAGGTCAACGCGGAGCCAGTCCCACCCGCACCGCCAACGCACAATTCCAAGGCGCACAGGGGCACACGCATACGGAAAGCGCGTTCTCGCTCGGCGCACAGATACCGCACCGCGATTTCCGCGACAGCGCGATGAGTGGGGCGACGGCCCGGCTGGACGATACGGACGCGCTACCGGACTCGCCGACGCAGGGTGCGCTCGATGCTAAGAGCTTTCCGTACGCGCCGCCTCCCGTGCCCGATGTGCCGGATACAAGGAGAGATGTGCCCGGGCGCGACGGGGTGCGTGAGAGTTACTATAGTACGGCGAGCCAGTATTTTCCGCCGCCGACGGCGAGCTCGGCGCATGGGCATGGCGATGGTGGGCCGATCAAGCTCAGCGGTGCGCCGCCTAGGTGAGTCGAAATTGGGTTTTCGGCATGCATGATAAGTGCTGATGAGGGGGTGTCTGGTATGATGTAGCCCGCAGATCCGGCCTGGCAGTTCGACGTCGGTATACAGCAATTATAGTTTTTACAACCTGCCCGGGTCGCCGACGGGCTCTGGCTCACCGACGGGGTCGGGTGGGAACACGCCTACGGGCGGACAGTTCCCGCAGAGCGCGAGCGGGCACTTGATGGTGCCTGGTGCGCGGCCAGCGCAAGGACAGGGACAGGGAGGGTATTTTCCGCCCCAGGGCCAGCAGCAGCAGGGGTACGGTCCACCCGGGCAGCAGCAGCAGCAGCAGCAGCAGCAGCAGCAACAAGGATATGGGCAGCGCGGGCCCCCTCAAGGGCAAGGGCAGGGGCAAGGAGGGTACGGCCAGCCAAGAAATGCACCGCTGCCGCCGGACGATGGAGGGCCGAGGAACAG
Source organism: Auriculariales sp. MPI-PUGE-AT-0066 (assembly GCA_020744175.1). Classification (NCBI taxonomy): domain Eukaryota; kingdom Fungi; phylum Basidiomycota; class Agaricomycetes; order Auriculariales; species Auriculariales sp. MPI-PUGE-AT-0066. The sequence continues at coordinate 154,685 of JAGTJP010000064.1, forward strand.
GATGGGGCATGGGCGCGATATGAGCGATGGTACGGCGTTGCAGGTCACGCGTGATGTGCTGAGTGCGACGGATCGCGGGTATGGGTGCGTCGTGTTCTCTCTTTCCTTAGAGTTGTTTTTTGGAGGACTGTGGCTGACCTACTTTGGTAGCTCTGTACCGTCTGATGCTGGCCCGTCGGCTTTCCCCTCTGGTAGGCCGTCGGAAGACACCATGCGCGACGTTGGGCATGCGCATGGTAAGGAGAAGGAGAAGAGTGGGTGGTTCGGTCGCAAGAACAAAGACAAGGAGCGCCACGATGTTCCAACACGAGAACGCAAGGTCAGCGGTGTGAGCTCGAAGAGCTTTGGCGGGCGTGCCAGCCCGACCGGTTCGTGCACTATATTGGCACCGCAAACTATCAAACTGACCACGCGCAGGCTCGGCGCACTCCCATGGCACGACGCACACGCACCACGCGACGCTGCCGAACCCGAATCCGGAGGAGCTACAGGCCGAAACCGCACAGGACTACCTCACTCTCGGCATCACGGCGCACGAGAAGATGCGGCTGCAAGAGAGTGCGTACTGCTTTGAGCAGTCCGCGTGCTTTAGGGGCGGCTGCGCTGTTGGTGCGTCTGCAGAGTCGCGATCGAGCGTGGCATCGGTGTTGATATCGTTGTTGTTTCAAGGCATGCTCATGTGGGGTCTTGCGCTGCGGCACGCGTGGGGCGTCAAGAAGGACGAGCGTGAAGGCTTCAAGTGGCTGCGACGTGCTGCTGGGCGAGCGGTAGAAGGTCTCGAAGCAGCGCACGCCGGCAAGCAGTACGTGTAGTCGTTTGGTCGGCGACAACTCATGCTGATGCTTTCCATTTTCGCAGAGGAGGCAAGGGCGAGCTTGAGGGAGTCAAAACAGAGCTCGTGCTTGCAATCTACGAGGTCGGCCAATGCTTCTTCCACGGCTGGGGCGTCGCGACGGACAAAAAGATGGCTGTAGTGCGTTATTTATCTCCAGCAGTGACCCATGTTGCTCTGGCTTCTGACAATTGCATCTCGTTGTGCAGAGCTACTACCAAGTCGCCGCACGTCTCGGTGACGTCGATGCCCAACAGGCGCTCGCATTCTGCTACGCCAACGGCCGCGGAACGAAGAAGGACCTCAAGGAAGCTGCCAAGTGGTATCGCGCGGCGGCCGCGCAGGGCGCCAGTACGGTAGGTCTTGCGTGGATCTACAAAGCCAAGTACGGCGCAGAGGAGGACGAACAAAATGGTCAACCGTCGGGTCAACAGCAACAGCAGAAGAAGTGACACGATGCTCCGGCCTGACGGCCTAATCAATCCATGTCCTTGCCCGCATTTTAGACGGGACCAATTCGACCCACCCGCCATGTCCATATGTCGCTCTGCGATCAATTTCAGCTAGAGGAACCTCGTTTGCTGCTCTAGACTGCGTATATGTATGACTATCGCTATCACCCGTGTTTGATCTCCTTGCTGGATTTTGCTCGATATCAGTCATTCTGCCGCTTCCTCGGCTTTCGACACGACCCATCCTCGCCACACTCTCCCCTCGTTCCTCCCTTCAGATTTTCTACTGCTCACTCCTTCTGCGCCGTCGTCAAGATTTCATGTTTCTGTTGTTCCGTTTCTCTGTTGCACTGGACCTCGCTCACTCATCACTTCTGCCCGTACATACACTATCTGCGGCTTCTCTCGATTCCGTTCTGGTCGGCCGCGCCACGCTCCCTTCCGCGATTCTCACGTTTTGGAATATCCAGACATCTTCTTTCTACCTGTGTCCGATTCTCGTCGACACCCGCCAGTAACGAAGTAGCCGGCCAAATCAGCTGTCCTCAGAAGCTGAAGTGTTGGCTCTTTGTATGCCCAAATCAATCGCGTGCGATGACGGCCAAACTTGACTTCTGTCGCGTAGTAGGTGCGAAAACCCCGCTATAGTCTGGGTATGCCTCCATCTGAGGTGTATGCGAGCTTGATCCAGTCGAGGAAGGGAACGAGTTCAGGGTGCCTCTCCAACGCGTCAACGAAAGTCTGAGCATCCAACATCATGTCTGTGTCATCTTCAACTTCCAGGACCACTACAGCCCGAGGATCAAGCCTCAGTAGCGTCTGAATAGTGTACAATGCCATCTGTGAGTCCGTGAACCCGCTGAGGTTGATGCGAATGGTGATGACTTCCGCCGTTGTGGGCCAGTCGAAAAGATCCAGTGCCGCCGGTGCCAGCATTCGCAAAACATCGATGCTTGGCTGCCATTCTCGCGATACCTGAAAGCGCATGTCCCTTAGGCGGCTGTTAGGATATCGGGATTGAAAGAAGCGCGCGCCAGCCACCAATGAACCCGTGCCGAACACCGCGATCCGCGCGGGGTCGAGTCTGAACTGACGTAGTGCGTATATGTTCTGATATTCGACAGCAGCCGAATCGATCGCCCAGTTGGCGGCATTCTGAAACTGCGGTAGTGGGCCAATGTCGGCGAATGCGCTTCCGCCACGCAGGACGACATGCTTGATGTGTGGGCGAACTTCTGCTTCCGCGCCAAGATTGCAGAAGAATGTGAGCGAAGGCGTAATTCCGTTCAAGGCAGCTGGAAGCCGGACTTCAAAAACGTAGTAAATGATTGGAAGGAGCCAACGACGGGTAGTACGGGACACCAATTGGAATGCAACCGCAGCAGCAGGTTGCGCGAGTAGAAGCTCACGTGTAGTGCGCTCGAATATAGGCTGTATCAGTTCTAATGGAAGTGCGGTGAGATGGAACCGAAAGTCCATATCTTTGTCCTCGTTGTCGCCCGGCTTAGTAATGAGGCACAAATGGGTTAAGACCCCGCTGCTGTAGTCAATATAGGAAGACAATAAAATAATAGGGTTCAGTTTGAGGGCTCCTGCTTTTTCAAAGTTGTTGACGTGGGGCAGAGTGTCAAACAGTTGGGCCGATCGAGTCATCGCTTGTCCTGATCACTGCCTTTGACTCAACTTGACTCCGCCGGAGACAAATCCCCAATTGCTATTACTGTTATCTTTTATACCGTAATCGAGATAGCTTTACGTTTGTCGATTTGCTTGCAGTCAGTACCGACTTCGCAGTAGCAGCTCTGCGGTCTCAATATTCGTCATTTTAAGCACCGATTGAATCGTGAGAGGTGTTCAATTGACTTGAATGATGAAGTCTCCAGCAATTACATTGTGAAGCAAGATGCTGTTTTGTCTTTGAAAATATTCGTCGTGCATGTGTGAGTTCAGTCCCTACGTTTAGAGTACACTAAAATTACATGTTTTCAATGGCCTCATAGAGCTGTTCCAGCTTCCCATTGCCGAATTCCGTTCCGCAGTTGATATGCATATTCTCGAGCGTTTTTGGGAGGCGGCAAAGCGTCAATGAGGAACGCTACAAGCGCGCGTTTGACCGGATTGCCTCCTATGTCATCCGAAAGCCTCAACGCTTCTAAAAACTCGACCGCCAAGTCTGAAGCGGACCTACTGCTGTCATCTGAAGACATCCGGATTAGGACTTTGACTCCAGGAAATTGAAGCATGGTCGAGATCAGGTTGACACCCACTGGGATCGCAGCCAGCGAGGGCAGAGCCAGTCTAAGCCTGATGACAACAGGAGTAGCAATACTTCTGCTCCAATTACGCCGCTTCATAAAGTGGAAAATCGGCAAGAGACGACCCCATGGCGCTCCGGATACGGCGCCTTCTGGCGCCGCCTGCCCAGGGGCAGTAATGACACAACTACATTCAATCTGCTCCACCTGACGCAAACGAACGAGGCTTTCCCATTCATTAGGTGGCGCTAAATTCCACTGCGCGAATGACAACGCCGTCTGGATCGGGTAAAAGTCACGAAGCATGAGAACTTGCCTTGGTGCAAGGTTAGACCGCCTGACCGAATTCATATGCTGGTGCGTCGCCAAAAGAATGCTCTCGAGCTCCCATGTGGTGCAATGTTCGACTTGGTCGGTATAGTCTACATAGCGGCCTGTGCCGCCGATGAAAATGATGTGTTTGACATGCGTACGCGGACGTGCGTCTGGCGACTGGCGCAACTCTCCGTAGACCCGAAAGGATTGCTTGGGCGGGCCACCTTCTATCGGACAGATCACAATGAAGACAAAAAGAGGACTGGCATGAGCCAGTCACGAGCGGAAGCGCAGATCAGCTGAAGGCTGGCGGCATACGACGGGTCATTGGAAAGGTTTACTCGCGCCGCGTGTTCTAGAATATCGCGGACAATATCGATAGGTAGATCGACAGCTGTAGCTAGCTTCATGTGAGCTGGAACGGATGGTCTGTTCGATGCCATTCGATGCGACTAATGCGTCCGTTCGGTGGTCAGTTAGCACGTGAGAAGTCAACCCCCAATGCACCAGCGAGCGGCAGACTCCGTACCGGCTGTCGCATCAGACCCTTAATGTGCTATCAACAAGGCATTTATTAGTTCCTAGTTGGAAGATGAGTGTAATGGTCACTCGACTAGCTGGCATACTTATACAGACGATCTGTTAAAAAGCGGATACCTGTGCCTTTGGCAAAACACGTCCGAGAGTGCATTAGCTACAACTTGATCACTCGCCAGATCATGTCTCTGACACTTCACTTCGATGATTCTTTGCGTGCCATGTCCCGGGTCGAGTGCGTCTAAAAAGTCGCACGCGTCCGATGCCCAACGTTCTAGCGCAAAACTGGTAACCGACTGTGTTGCGAATGGCCAGGTTGCACGGATACGGAGATGTTCCAATTTTGGGACAGCCAATCGCGCCGAAGGCCGTGGCAAAGTGTACCAAGGCCGATGTGCACCCGGTTGTGCAATGCCAAAACTGACGTCCAAAACACGAAGTTCATGCATGCCTGGCTCGGTGAGCGAGAAGACCGCGAGAATGTTTTCCACCCGTTCTTGAACGATGTGTATCTCTGCCACTCTAGAGAGTACAGAGGCGAGTGCGTGATGCAGAGATGCGCCTGGAAGAAGCATCTGTGAGGAGATGCTGGTCGACCGTCGGACTGTGGCGCCATCGACATTGGCAGATAGTTCCAAAGAATGGCTGAGCATGGATAATTTAAGCGGTGTGCCCAGGTTAGGAAAGTTTAGGAATCTCAGAGGCTTGGCACAATTTCCAAGGGTCAGCCGCCGGCCAACGAGGATCTGGTCGGCGTGCTTCCATGTTCCCGGGAAAGTCGCCTCGATGATGGCAGCGGCCGCTTCAAATTCCAGGATACTCATTAGCTCCAATGATGACAAGTGTCGTGGGCGGTAGTTTGAATCTGCTTCCAATTGTCCATCGTCGGGGATGAGCTGGACGTCGGAGAGTCTGAGGCTCTTCAGGTTCGGAGATGCTAGCAGTACTGCGTGCAATGTGCTCGCACTGATGGTGACCAAGCCCAATGACAGTTCCCTCATAGAAGGACCGACAAGACTTGAGACGTAAGACTGCACCGCTGTATCCGAAATATTCAGGGAGCGAAGTAGGGTAGGGCTTAGTCGGAGGGCTATTTTTGAGTCGCCGCCGCTCCAGCCTTCGACAGCTCGCAAATCAAGTTGGCTGATTTGCGAAATTATCTGCCCCAGAGTAGAATCAAATGCTGCTCGATCCCCTGTGCTGAGCTTGAGGTAGCCGACATGAACGACCAGAGGCACGTTTCCTGCCCTCGCAGCCGCGACGAGAAAGCGCTTGGGAAGGAACTTTCTTCTACAAGACACGTAGTTCCAGTATGCGCCAGAAGACATGACCGTTCTTCTGAGAACCTTTGAAATATGCGAAAGCCGAACCGCTGACCGCAGACGCGTGTTTTCTGGCCAGGATTGCTGGGCCCACTGAAGGACTTGGTCGACGATGAGCCCGAGCACATCGATATCCAGTTGTTCGAACGACAGCATACGATCTAGATTCGGTGCTACTTGCACCAAGGGAACGAGGGATGCAGAGCGGCGCTCGAGTGAACCGGAAGACAGAGTCGACGCTGGATGATTCGCAACGACAGGAAAGAAGCGGAATCAAGAAGCGGAATCATATACGTCTTGGCTTTATCGTCTCGTGCGACCTGTCTCTCAGCGCGCGCGAGATCAGTTTTTGCCTTGCGGAAACGTCAATGGACATCAGACACTTTTGCAGATTGGCCTCGGATAGATAAATTGAAGTCGCGTTGTGTACAGGATACGCCCAATCGAGGAACAGCCGCATCTACCTCTTCTCCCCCTAGCTCAGCGTGGAGAAGAATGCACCCCAGATTCGGTGACGCCTGACCGACGACGCAAAACGCCGGCACCGTGTACGTCGGCGGTTCGGCGTACTAGCGATGCAGGACCCTGAACTGGTCTCCTACTCCTTACATCTCAAGCGAAGCATCGCAATACTAGGTATAGCACCTTACCACCTTCTTTTCCTAGTTGGCTCAGAGCAGGGTGCAGAAGCAGTTGTTGGACGTCGCGCCATGTCTCGCGAATCGCGCACATCCAGCGCGTCAACCTCCAGTCACTCAACACGTAGTACAGGTGCTGAACAGGGTAACAAAACCAAGATCAAGTCTCGTTGGAGTCCGAAGGCTTGGTCGTCAGTCTCGCGGCTGCTAGACAAGAAGCCACCGCAAGCAAATGAGCATAATGCTGCACCACCATCATCACAACTTGTACGTCTCCGCAACAGCCTCGTACTCCGTATCTTATCAAGCGTGCGCATATTTGATTTCCTTCTCAGACCACTGTCTCTTTTGTCCGTCGGCAAGTCGCCCTTGACGGTCAGGTTGACGAGCGTCACGCAATCAGCGGTCGTAATTCCGCTCCTGAGAACCACAGCGACCACATTGACAACACCGACTTTGCGTCTAACCCAGAGCAACCAAAGATGGCGCGCATATATACTGCAGCGCTCTCGGTTCGGACCTTTGCTCTCCAGGTCTACGTCGTCGCCCGGTTTCCGTTCCAACTCATTCTTTGGGCATATCCGAAGGTGGTCATTGCCTTCAAGCACCCAACCGAGCTCTATGGCAGTCGACACGAAGCTCGAGCACGCGGAGTTCCAGCATTGGGGCGTGCTAGAGAAGAGATCTGGCGGACGGCTGCCATTCTCTTTTTCATCTTTCTCATCGGGACAGTTGCGCTGATGTACCTCATCGTCGTCTATGTCGCCATGCTCGTCGTCCAACAACTGCATGGGTTGCTCGGGCGAGACCATTTTTAACTTGAGAATTTAACGTAGTAATCAATACCGGCATTGCGTGGTCGGTTCTAGTATGGGCTGATTGCGGGCTTTTTCGCGCGACCTTTCCGAGCCATTCAAATTTTACTCCACCACGCGAATACACACATGTTCTTTTGCACAATCAGCTCATCTAAGTCAATTGCTTTGGCAGTGCACCATAATTACTTGCTATTGGATGTCTCACAGTTTGTGTCGACGATGTATTATGCGCCCGCCGAAAGTGACGGATGCATGCGCGAAGGCTGCGCTCCCTCAAATGACCAACGGCACCTTTGCGATGGTAAGCATGAATCGAACGAGGTACATAGCCGCGTTCCAGTACATGCAGCCGGGGTTGCGGAGTGCCTTGCAGAGCTGGCCAACCTGCCATCCGATTTGCGGCGCACAGGCGACGTGCACCTAGAGCCGACCTCGCCGTAGGGTTTCCGTAGTCTTGTTACAAATCTGCCATGCGATCCCTGACTCTTAGCATTCTGTGAGCCAGGTTTCGGACGGATTCTCAGACGCCGCAGCAGTATGATGTCTTTAGCGAGCATATGGTACTGAATATGAACAAGAGTTGGTTGGGAAGACTTTGAGCTCCTATTCTGTGGCATGCGGCAGTCATGCTAAATTTGAGGGTCTCCACCTGGAACACGCGTTCTGACCGAGACTTCTGAGAAAAGGCATTCTGATTTGGAGAAAGAGCTACAAGTACAAATCGCGGACCAAGAAGGAGCCGGACAGACCCGGCATCCCATCTCCACATCGTAAGTTCATGGTCGCGCGTGAATGTTGACCAGAACCTAACCGCAATCTACAAAGCCAATTATTGGATGTCCGATACGCCATCGCAACAAATGAAAACGCAAACGAATGCTGTAGAAGACTGGTCAGCGCGGGCTAATATGCACGAAACGACGCACGAAGAAGAAACCCCTCGGCAGCCTCCAAGCTCTAGCTTGCCTGCACTTGATGTGTGCGCCTCCAAGCCGCGAGCCGTGGTGGGAAGATTTTGCCTTGCAAAGGCCGGAGCGACTGAGTCCTCGGCTGTACATGGACCCACCACTCGAACACATGGTGCTCCTCAAGTAACCCGATGATGTCGCACGTTTTCGCGTGATCCTCGAAGGAACACCATGTCCGAGCGGTGATAATTACACCGCAACCAGGACAGCGTGTGCCTCCGTAGTCCTCCTGCTGGCGGCGGCCCTTCGTGACATCACCCCGCCTGATGCCATTCATTGTCTCAGCAGATGCAGGCTCGCAATAGCCCTCGTACGCAGCAAGCGCGCATGGTGGACAGCTGAGGATATAACGCTCCAGCTGCTTGCGTAGGAACTGTCTGCCGGCTTTCATGAACCGGCAGTACTTCTTCCCATGTTCCAGTCGTTTGGAAATATTTGCGTGCGCCTCATGGACGCAGCACTCGTTTTTGTTCAGATTTGTTGTGTTTGGATGTATCAAGCATCCATATGTGGCCGATGTGGACGGTATCTGGATTAATGTCAACGCGTGCACCTGCTGCAAAATCGTGCGTACCGTTTGTGCCTGTTCCCCATTGCTTGCTGACTCCTCTTCTTCTCCCACTTCCTTCGAGTCGCTAGCACCAGCATCTTCGATGGCCACCACGGTCGCCCTGGAGATGGCGTCGTCGTCCGTGGCTGGAGTCGTATCGTCAGTACCGCCATTCGCACCGACTTGGCTCGAGCCGGCGGTCAACCATCCGGGGTCCATGCAACATGTGTGCTCGGGGCGCTGAAACCGGAATGCGGCGTGGCTGCCGTTGCAAACCCATTGAATAGCCTCCACTTCAGGCCGATGATCCTGGTGGAAAGTCAGCATCTTGCAGTCAATGCCGATAATACTCACAGCCCAGTCGCCTGCCCTAGATCCAGGGCTGCTCTTGGCCCCAGACGCAGCACCCTGGCTCGCATCCTCAGTCTCGGATGGTACTTGGTTCGTTACAAGCGGCGCGTGCGACGGTTCTGCGCTGGGTGTGGCCGTCGTGCGTGCCGGAGTCAGCCTCCGTCGCTTTGGTGGACCGGAAGCCGACCTTTGCTGCTGGATGCCAATCTGAGTTAGCTGTGTACAATCGACGTGTCTCTCTCTCGAGCTAACCTTGACTTTCGACGGTAGCTTGGGAGCGTAGTCTTCGTCGTCGTCTTCGTCGTCGTCCCGCTCGTTGAGCTCGGGAGCGGATTCGTCGTCGCTCTCCTCCCGCCGACGCTTGCCCTTATCTGGCCATATGGCAGTTCGCTTTTGACCTGTGAATGGCCTGGACGAGGCAGCGTTCGCGGTGGCGTCGACGGGTTTCGCAGTAGTGTCGACGGCGTTCGCGTGGTTGTTTACCATTCTATCTAGAAGGCCCGTGGTCAGCGATCCTCGTCTCGTCATTGGTCTCGACTCCAGCTTACTCGTTCTGTCTCCCAATATAGGCAACAAAGTAGACCTCGGTGCCAGCCACATATCGGTGGCTCGATCCGGGATCGTTCCTTTCTGCTCCCACATCACTTCGAGAAGGCGATAGTCGCCACGGCACGCTTGTCTATCAATTCGTACTGACAGACGGGAAGTCAGTCGCCTGAACCTCCAGACATCCCGTTAAACACTTACCCATATCCTCAGGAGCACGTTCGTCACTCGGCTGCACGGCCACTTGATCAACCTGAACGGCGATCAGAATCGACTCGCACACAAAATGCACTGGCGATACATACTGTTGCCGCATCTGCCGGCTTGTTTTCTGAACGTTGATCTAGTTCACGGCCAGCGTGAGGATCGTCGAGCTGGTCGCGGATGTTATTTTGTGAGTTGCATTGTGCTCGCTGGTTGGATGTTGACCGACGACTTACGTTCGCACTTGATCCAGCCTCGTGGGTTTGCACTGGAGTTGGTACGAGATCCTGTTGGGTGAGCTCGTGTGAGGGCTGCGCTGCCGCTGCAAGCTTCGTTCTGAATGAGGCGAGCCTGGATCGCCGACGAGCGATGGCGGACTGGTCAACGTTGGACATGGGTGTAAGAGACAGAGGCACGGAACCAGTGTGGTTTTCCCATCACCCTTTTATAGGGCACGGGACCATGTGTGATTTGGCAGGCAGTGACAATGGAGCTATTCGCGATGGTTCTTCGGTGAAGCTTTTATTTCCTAATTTGGTGCGCATAGCCGGTCATACCGCAAAGAAGCACCATCTGTGTCCGAGAGACAACCCTCCCCTCTCTCAGCGTAATCCGATGAAGCAATACCGACCCAACGAAGCGGGCGACGAAAAAACGAGGGTCTAAATCGGATGGAAAACAAGGGAACAATGGCATAGGACGGGGACCAAATCCCGACAGCGAAAATCAATGCGGAAACACAAGTGACCACTCAGAGTCTTGGACTGGATTGGAATGCTTCGCTATGTTATGATCGCACGGTACTAGTGACATGTTGATGATGACACAACGTAGTTTGCGGACCCGCGCTGTCGCAACTGGACCGAACGAGTTCAACGGCGTCAGCAGACCATTAGACCCTAACACGGGCAAGATGCGATGGCTATGACATCCGGTACCCGCCCCGGGCCTGTGTGTAGAAGTCAATGGCTCCCTGCGCAGGTAAAATACGGTGCAAGCGCGTTCTTGAGCCTGGTGATAGGCACCTCGACCGCGCTACAAGACCGACGTTCAGCCTGAACGAGACGATCGCCTTTATAAGTATACGCGACTCATTCGCTCGAGCTTTCACGTTGGCGGGAAGCTGGACTCTGACTCTGATTCATACAATTGCTGAGGCAACGGAAGATGTAAACTGATGAATTGACAACGTGGAAGAGTAAAGTTGTCAACCCCGTAAACCCCGTAACTCGGCGGGACGAATGAGTGTTCTAGTAGAAGCAAATTACGAGAAATTGAAACGGTAGTCTAAGCGCGACGCTGGCTAAGCAATGAAATATGCCACAGCACCGAGCGAGAACCAGAGACGAGGCGGGACAAGGCGAAGCATGAGGAGGGTGATACAGATGGCAAAGGGTGCAGGGTGAGAAGGTGTTTGGTGACCGAGATGGAGCAAGGGTCGATGCACGGAGGGTTCAAGGCGAGATGCAAAGTACAGTGAGGTGGAATACACAAAGTACAAGCTTGGGGACGGGGGGATGGCTGCGATAAGAATATGAATGTGGGCGGTGATTGTAGAGTCAAGTATCGTAGACGCAAGCTTGGGTCCGTAAAGTTGGGAGACTGGTACAAGAAGTTGAGTCAGGCAGCAGATGCAGAAAGCGCTGGCAGAGATGCTGGTACAAGTCGGCGGCACAACAGGGAAGCTGGTGTTACAAAGAGGCCAATGCGGTGCAAGGTCATTCAGCTCTTGAAGGCGCCGCGGAATGAGTCGAGACGGAGGCAGAGGCGGAAGTGACGCGAAAAGGTTGAAGGAAGGAAGGGAATCATCGAATGGGGAGGTGAACGTTGCAGCCCTTCCATTCCTTGGCATTGCCCTGCTTGCCGATCACATGACAGATGCACTCTGGATTGGCGCCGGGTGGAGGAGGACAGTCGAGGCCAGGGATGAGCTCGTTCGACTTGTAGCGAAGGAGCGATGGACGGGTGAGCGTGAGCAGCGAGCCGGCCACCTCACTTGGTTCCGCAATATCTTCGGCGATGGCGACGGCAGCTGTCTCTGCATCGTGTTCGTCGATGGCGATGGTGCCCGTGCGAGACTCTTCGCGGATCATCGACAACGCGCGTTGCAGCCCCGACGGAGAGCTAGGAGCAGTGGCTGGGAGGTTTAGCTCTAACGCAGACGCCGTAGTCGAAGCTGGCCATGACTGAGGCCGCGGCTTCTTCGCCTTGGGTGACAAGTGGCGCAGGTCGAACTTGGATGCGGGAACGAATGCACATTCGTTGCCCTCCTCGAGTGGCGTGCGGTCGTCGTAGACGGTCGCGGGATGCAGAACAGACACGTGCGAGACCGGTTCGACCTTGACTGGCTTTGGCTGCAACCAACTCGCCTTGCTGCGTCCCGATACGCTGCTGGCACGCGTCTCGTAAGATTCGGCGTCGGACGATGTCCACCTGAAGCTTGCCGAACTGGCCGTGGTGGTTGTCGATATTTCCGACGCCCGTCGCTTGTACTTGTTGCGGCGGTGAGCATCGAGCGCACGGAAGCCGTTCGAAGCGTAACTCGAAGACGCGTTGCTGGACGAGTCCTCGTCATATATGGGTCGGCGTTCGGAGCTGCCGGTGTGCATGGAATCGCGTGCTCTCCGACGCTCGTATGAGGCTGCACGTTCTGCGTCCCAATCATAGTCTTCCTGTACGAGCGCATCAAACATCTTGTTGAACCCGTGGTTCTGATGAGTCTGCTGGAAAAGAGTATGTGAGCAGTCGGCATAGATGAAAACAGACCAGACCGAAGTAGCAAGGGCCGTTGAGAGCAACCGCACAGCGACTCGCAGTGCATGATCCAAAACAACTTGAAACGCCGCGCGGGCTTTCGCGAGTTCGAGTCAACGGAACCTGCGGCATGGCTATGCATAACCGCCCGCCGGGAGAAGACGCTTGACGAAGACAAGAAAGCAATTGTAATAGTGAGGGAGATGAATTTCGGTCGTGGTGGCTGTCGTCAATGAGAGCGACAATGAAATGTCCGCACAAAGAACACCAAAGCGAAACAACAAGACGCTCAGTGCCGCAGACGGACCACAACGCAAAAGCCAAGTGATGAGACGGATGATAAGCAATGTGAGAAAGCTAATTAGAATGTTGGACAAACGGGGAAGTGAATTGGAGGGTATAGCGTGAGTGTGGGCAATGGGGAGTGCAACCAAGCGCCAAACTCAAGACATCTAAACAACGAAAACAACACTCACATCGTCGTTGGATGTTCTCCTGCGCTCATTGCGTGCCGCGATGTTCAGTTTAGAAAAGTATGTGCCGATGCCGCCGAGTGTGCCAGTGCTGACGGCCGCTGCTGCCACCAATGCGATGGTTGCAGTGATGATTGGCATCGTAGAGAGTCTCGAAGCTGTGAGTTTCACTTGCTGTGGCTTTGTACGAAGTGCTGGTTGTTTAGTAGTAGCTTGGTTGCTTGCGTTGCAGTACCTTTGTGTGTAGTAACTTGCTCGCGTGGTGTAGGAAACTGTGGATTGGTCCTCGCAGTGGCACCGGATACGCTTGCGATGGGTACCGAGGGTGCGGGCGGTGACGACTGAGACCAAGTGCTGGGAGAGAGGCGAAGGACCGGTGGCGGAGTTGCCGTGGTTTGACTCGGCACATTTGCAACCGATCGACACCGCCACCGCGCGCTGTTTTAAGTCGAGACCACGCGTGCCGTGTGACCCCGGATTCTCATCCACTGCGGTTCAGCTCGGACTCGCTCGATGAGCTCACTACCCTGAAATTTGATAGATACTCGTGCACAGCGTGCGCAGGGTCTTGGCACTACTATCCATTGTAGTTCAAAAAACCCTAGTCAATAATGTGATCGCGGTTGTGGTAACGGTCCTCACTTAATTCCGCCGATCCGCTTGGGCAAACCTTTCCAACAAATGCTCTAGAATCGAAGAGACAAAGAATCCTGCAAGCCAAACAGATTGGTACAGATGGGAGGGGAAGCCGAGAGAGTTTCCGATTGAGTTACAG